>CM038147.1:54787481-55066792 GCA_021437245.1 Aegilops speltoides
ACTAGTTGAATTAATATATAGAACTACTTTATTTTTAGTAAATGCTTAGTTGAACTAATTGAATTAATATAACTAGTTTATTTTTAGTAAATGCTTAGTTGTACTAGTTGAATTAATATAACTAGTTTATTTTTAGTAAATGTTTAGTTGAACTAGTTGAATTAATATATAGAACTAGTTTATTTTAGTAAATGCTTAGTTGAACTAATTGAATTAATATAACTAGTTTATTTTAGTAAATGCTTAGTTGAACTAGTTGAATTAGTATAACTAGTTTATTTTAGTAAATGTTTAGTTGAACTAGTTGAATTAATATATATAACTAGTTTATTTTTAGTAAATGCTTAGTTGAACTAATTTAATTAATATAACTAGTTTATTTTTAGTAAATGCTTAGTTGTATTAATAGAAGTAGTTGAATTAATTGAATTAGTAAGTGTTTAATGTCTCGCCTAATATGAACATAGGAAATGTCGTCTGACGACGGAAAAAATTTCATTATGTGCGAATCATCGTGAAGACCAAGCGCTGCCAAGTCGATGTAAATTTCCTTGTTGATGATAGGCGATTCAGCATCAAGCTGGATGAGACCTTCGAATTCGATACAGTAAGTCACAACGACAAGTCTGTTTTCGTAATTAAGCCTGACTTATATATGCTTCATTTGCCTGACTTATAATTTTTAATTTTCACTATTCTACTAGCGCATCCCCTACCATGCAAGAATTTTTGTCTTGGATAAGATAGGTTTCAATGATATGGAAACTATGGAGGTAAAGAGAGTTTACCTGAAAACTGAGCATGGTTATACTTTGAACGTCAAAGTATACAATGCACACACGTACACCTATTTTGAATGCAAAACTTGGCAAGCACTATGCAAGGCTTATGCATTTGAGCCTGGTATGGTTATCACCTTTGATATTCGTCCGGAAGATGATATTGAAGGTAATAGAGACATATGGGTCGATGTGCGACGCCCAGTTCTACCATTATGTGAGTTCTTCTCAACTATATTTTTGTCTTTTATATTGCTTATTCAAAAATAATTGACAACTAATTTCTATTGACAGCTTATCTCCATTCAACCAAACATGTCCGGCGCTTGGTAGACAGGACCTACTACTGTCCTGGAGCTGAACTAAACTGCGAGGAGATAAATCATTATGTTTCATGGCTTGAGGATCTTCATACTATCAAGAAAATTTTTCTTCCTGCACTTAGAAATGTTAGTACTCAAAACGTGCGACCAATAGTGATGGTATTGAACTACGGTCACATCTATTTAGGAATGATGGTAAGATATTTACTATTTGTCCTCAGTGCATATTTTGCAAACATAATTTTTTTGCTAAAATTTCATTGCTAAGTATATTAATTAAGTACTATACGATGTTCTTCAACAGGGACTCCCGATGACAGTTGTGCCTCAGGGGATCGAGACTAAAGGTCGCATATCAATTGTTAGCTTACGACCAAGATATCCTGCATTGCACATGAATGCATTCAGGATTTCTAGAAGCGATGAATGCTTAATAGTGAAAGATTGGAGGAAAATTGTTAACGATCGCAGAGAAGTACTAGGGGGCAGCAATGAGAAGCGCAGCCCATGATTAGGAGACAGGTTCATCTGCATGCTCCAGTATGATCAATCAGGAGAGCTATACATGTTCTATGCTATTTTACCAGAGAGAGAGTAGCTAGCAGGAGTGATTTAGCTAGTTCATGCTGCTCTTAGTACTTGTCCTTTCATGTCCGTGTTCTTTGTTCTGAACTTAAGTGATTTGCTTTTGTGGTGTTATATATGAACGCTTATAATATCATGACAATCATGTTGAACTCGATGATATTTTTGCTTCTGGTACAAGTGAATGTTTCTTCTTTAAGCTAGTAGTGTTGGTGGTGATTAGATAGCTACCGGTAATGCATGACTATGATGATTAATATGATGATGATGATGAGTTATTATATCATTTAATGAAAGAAACCGCAGATTAGTTTCAGCTGGATGGATCCTACGTACCTAAGTGATCAAGTATATGCCATATCCGTATATATTATACTTGATCAAGTATAATATGGATATGGCATATACTTGATCACTTAGCTAGCTAGTAGCTAGATATCCAATGCATCCAAATAAACTAATCCATGTACTTTCACCTAATGATTTAACAACTCATTATAATGTAAAACAATCACTAAATAAAATTGAAAACACAAAATTAAAGAAAAATTAAAAAAACACCCAAACATTTAGTACCGGTTGGTGTTACCAACCGGTACTAATGCCCTACACGCACCCGGGCCTGGCTCGTGCCACATGGTGGCACTTTAGCGCCGGTTCATGACGAACCGGTACTAAAGGGGGGGACCTTTAGTCCCCACTCTTTAGTGTCGGTTCACGAACCGACACTAAAGGCCATCACGAACCGGCACTAAAGGCCGGTTCTGTACTAGTGCTAGATGATTCCATAGATTGATCTTGGTGATGCGTAGAAATTTTTTATTTTCTGCTACGTTCCCCAACAGTGGCATCATGAGCTAGGTCTATGCGTAGTTTCTATGCACGAGTAGAACACAAAATTGTTGTGGGTGTTGGTTTTGTCAATTTTCTTGTCACTACTAGTCTTATCTTGTTTCGACGGCATCGTGGGATGAAGCGGCCCGGACCGACCTTACACGTACACTTACGTGAGACAGGTTCCACCGACTGACATGCACTAGTTGCATAAGGTGGCTAGCGGGTGTCTGTCTCTCCCACTTTAGTCGGATCGGATTCGATGAAAAGGGTCCTTATGAAGGGTAAATAGAAATTGGCATATCACGTTGTGGTTTTGGCGTAGGTAAGAAATGTTCTTGCTAGAAACCTATAGCAGCCACGTAAAAACATGCAACAACAATTAGAGGACGTCTAACTTGTTTTTGCAGCATATGCCTTGTGATGTGATATGGCCAAAAGGATGTGATGAATGAAATATATGTGATGTATGAGATTGATCATGTTCTTGTAATAGGAATCACGACTTGCATGTCGATGAGTATGACAACCGGCAGGAGCCATAGGAGTTGTCTTTATTTTTGTATGACCTGCGTGTCATTGAATAACGCCATGTAATTACTTTACTTTATTGCTAAACACGTTAGCCATAGAAGTAGAAGTAATCGTTGGCACGATGATGGAGATCAAAAGGAGCAAAATGATATTGGCCATATCATGTCACTATTTGATTGCATGTGATGAAGACACGATGATATTTTGCTCCTTCATGAAGACACGATGATGGAGATCATGGTGTCATGCCGGTGACGATGATGATCATGGCGCCCCGAAGATGGAGATCAAAAGGAGCAAAATGATATTGACCATATCATGTCACTATTTGATTGCATGTGATGTTTATCATGTTTTTCTTCTTATTTGCTTAGTACGACGGTAGTAAATAAGATGATCCTCATAATAATTTCAAGAAAGTGTTCCCCTAACTGCATGCCGCTATGAAAGTTCGTTGTCTCAAGCACCATGTGATGATCGGTGTGATAGATTCTAACGCTCACATACAATGGGTGTAAGCCAGATTTATACATGCAAAACACTTAGGTTGACTTGACGAGCCTAGCATGTACGCACATGGCCTCGAACGAAGAGACCGAAGGTCGAACATGAGTCGATAGAAGATACGATCAACATGAAGATGTTCACCGATGATGACTAGTCCGTCTCACGTGATGATCGGACACGGCCTAGTTGACTCGGATCATGGATCACTTAGATGACTAGAGGGATGTCTATCTGAGTGGGAGTTCATTATATTATTTGATTAGATGAACTTAATTATCATGAACTTAGTCTAAAATCTTTGCAATATGTCTTGTAGATCAAATGGCCCACGCTAATGTTGCCCTTAACTTCAACGCGTTCCTAGAGAAAACCAAGCTGAAAGACGATGGCAGCAACTATACGGACTGGGTCCGGAACTTGAGGATCATCCTCATAGCTACCAAGAAAGCATATGTCCTAGATACACCCCTAGGTGAAGCACCCGTTTTCCTAGCAACTCAAGACATTATGAACGCTTGGCAGTCGCATAGTGAAGATTACTCCCTGGTTCAGTGTGGCATGCTTTACATCTTAGACCGGGGCTCCAAAAGCGTTTTGAGCAGCACGGAGCATATGAGATGTTCCAAGAGCTGAAAATGGTTTTCCAAGCTCACGCCCGGGTCGAGAGATATGAAGTCTCCGACAAGTTCTACAGTTGTAAGATGGAGGAGAATGGTTCACAATGAGCACATACTCAAAATGTCTGGGTTGCACAACCGCTTATCTCAGCTGGGAGTTAATCTCCCGGATGACGCGGTGGTTGACAGAATCCTCCAGTCGCTCCCACCTAGCTACAAGAGTTTTGTGATGAACTCCAATATGCACGGGATGGTGAAAACCATTCCTGAGGTATATTCAATGCTGAAATCAGCGGAGGGGAAGATCAAAAAGGAACATCAAGTGTTGATGGTCAATAAAACCACTAGTTTCAAGAAAGGCAAGGGTAAGAAGAACTTCAAGAAGGACGGCAAGGGAGTTGCCGCGCCCGGTAAGCCAGTTGCCGGGAAGAAGCTAAAGCATGGACCCAAGCCTGAGACTGAGTGCTTTTATTGCAAGGGAAGCGGACACTGGAAGCGGAACTGCCCCAAGTACTTAGCGGACACGAAGGCCGGCAACCAAAGGTATATGTGATATACATGTAATTGATGTGTTCCTTACCAGTACTCGTGGTAGCTCCTGGGTATTTGATACCGGTGCGGTTGCTCATATTTGTAAACAGGAGCTGCGGAATAAGCGGGGACTGGCGAAGGACGAGGTGACGATGCGCGTCGGGAATGGTTCCAAGGTCGATGTGATCGTCGTCGGCACGCTACCTCTACATTTACCTACGGGATTAGTTTTAAAGCTCAATAATTGTTATTTAGTGCCAACTTTGAGCATGAACATTGTATCTGGATCTCGTTTAATACGAGATGGCTACTCATTTAAATCCGAGAATAATGGTTGTTCTATTTATATGAGAGATATGTTTTATGGTCATGCCCCGCTGGTGAATGGTTTATTCCTAATGAATCTCGAACGTGATGTTACACATATACATAATGTGAATACCAAAAGATGTAAGGTTGATAATGATAGTCCCACATACTTGTGGCACTGCAGCCTTGGTCACATTGGTGTCAAACGCATGAAGAAGATCCATGCTGATGGACTTTTGGAGTCTCTTGATTACGAATCATTTGACACATGCGAACCATGCCTCATGGGCAAAATGACCAAGACTTCGTTCTCCGGAACAATGGAGCGAGCAACCAACTTATTGGAAATCATACATACTGATGTGTGCGGTCCAATGAGCATTGAGGCTCGCGGAGGCTATCGTTATGTTCTCACTCTCACTGACAACTTGAGTAGATATGGGTATGTCTACTTGATGAAACACAAGTCTGAGACCTTTGAAAAGTTCAAGGAATTTCAGTGTGAGGTAGAGAATCAACGTGACCGAAAGATAAAGTTCTTACGATCAGATCGTGGGGGAGAATATTTAAGTCACGAATTTGGTACGCACTTAAGGAAATGTGGAATCTTTTCACAACTCACGCCGTCTGGAACACCTCAACGTAACGGTGTGTCTGAACATCGTAATCGCACTCTATTGGATATGGTGCGATCTATGATGTCACTCACCGATTTACCGCTATCATTTTGGGGATACGCTCTAGAGACAGCTACATTCACTTTAAATAGGGCACCGTCTAAATCCGTAGACGACACCGTATGAATTATGGTTTGGGAAGAAATCTAAGCTGTCGTTTCTAAAAGTTTGGGGATGTGATGCTTATGTCAAGAAACTTCAACCTGAAAAGCTCGAACCCAAGTCAGAAAAATGCTTCTTCATAGGATACCCTAAGGAAACCATTGGGTATACCTTCTACCTCAGATCCGAAGGCAAGATCTTTGTTGCCAAGAACGAGTCCTTTCTGGAGAAAGAGTTTCTCTCGAGAGAAGTAAGTGGGAGGAAAGTAGAACTCGATGAAGTACTACCTCTTGAACCGGAAAGTAGCGCAGCTCAGGAAGATGTTCCTGTGGTACCTGCACCGACTAGAGAGGAAGTTAATGATGATGATCAAGGTACTTCGGATCAAGTTGCTACTGAACTTCGAAGGTCCACAAGGACACGTTCCACACCAGAATGGTATGGTAACCCTTTCCTGGAAATCATGTTGTTAGACAACGGTGAACCTTCGAACTATGAAGAAGTGATGGCGGGCCCAGATTCCAACAAATGGCTTGAATCCATGCAATCCGAGATAGGATCCATGTATGAAAACAAAGTATGGACTTTGACAGACTTGCCCGATGATCGGCGAGCGATAGAAAATAAATGGATCTTTAAGAAGAAGATGGACGCGGATGGCAATGTTACCATCTATAAGGCTCGACTTGTCGCTAAGGGTTACCGGCAAGTTCAAGGGGTTGACTACGATGAGACTTTCTCACCCGTAGCGAAGCTGAAGTTCGTCCGAATCATGTTAGCAATTGCCGCATGCTATGATTATAAGATATGGCAAATGGACGTCAAAACGGCATTCCCTAACGGCTTTCTTAAGGAAGAATTTGATATGATGCAGCCGTAAGGTTTTGTCGATCCTAAGAATGCTAAAAGGGTATGCAAGCTCCAGCGCTCCATCTATGGGCTGGTGCAAGCATCTCGGAGTTGGAACATTCACTTTAATGAAATGATCAAAGCGTTTGGGTTTATGCAGACTTATGGAGAAGCCTGTGTTTACAAGAAAGTGAGTGGGAGCTCTGTAGCATTTCTCATATTATATGTGGATGACATACTTTTGATGGGAAATGATATAGAACTTTTGGACAGCATTAAGGCCTACTTGAATAAGTGTTTTTCAATGAAGGACCTTGGAGAAGCTGCTTACATATTAGGCATCAAGATCTATAGAGATAGATCGAGACGCTTCATAGGTCTTTCACAAGGCACATACCTTGATAAGATATTGCATAAGTTCAATATGGATCAGTCCAAGAAGGGATTCTTGCTCAGGTTGCAAGGTGTGAAATTGAGCTCGCTCAATGTCCCACCACGGCAGAAGATAGAGAAAAGATGAGTGTCGCCCCTATGCCTTGGCCATAGGGTCTATCATGTATGCCATGCTGTGTACCAGACTGATGTAAACCTTGCCTTAAGTTTGGTAGGAAGGTACCAAAGTAATCCCGGCATGGAACACTGGACAGCGGTCAAGAATATACTGAAGTACCTGAAAAGGACTAAGGATATGTTTCTCGTGTATGGAGGTGACGAAGAGCTTGTCGTAAAGGGTTACGTCGACGCTAGCTTCGACACAGATCTGGATGACTCTAAGTCACAAACTGGATACATGTATATTTTGAATGGTGGGGCAGTAAGCTGGTGCAGTTGCAAGCAAAGTGTCGTGGCGGGATCTACATATGAAGCGGAGTACATGGCAGCCTTGGAGGCAGCACATGAAGCAATCCGGATGAAGGAGTTCATTACCGACCTAGGAGTTATTCCCAATGCGTCGGGGCCAATGACTCTCTTCTGTGACAACACTGGAGCCATTGCCCTTGCCAAGGAGCCCAGGTTTCACAAGAAGACCAGATACATCAAGCGTCGCTTCAACTCCATTCGTGAGAAATGTTCAAGATGGAGACATAGATATTTGTAAAGTGCACACAGATCTGAATGTCGCAGATCCGTTGACTAAACCTCTTCCGCGAGGAAAACATGATCAACACCTGAACTCTATGGGTGTTCGATTCATCACAATGTAACTAGATTATTGACTCTAGTGCAAGTGGGAGACTGTTGGAAATATGCCCTAGAGGCAATAATAAAATGGTTATTATTATATTTCCTTGTTCATGATACTTGTCTATTGTTCATGCTATAATTGTGTTATCCGGAAATCGTAATACTTGTGTGAACACATAGACCACAACATGTCCCTAGTGAGCCTCTAGTTGACTAGCTCATTTGTCAATGGATGGTCACGGTTTCCTGACCATGGACATTGGATGTCATTGATAACGGGATCACATCATTGGGAGAATGATGTGATGGACAAGACCCAATCCTAAGCATAGCACAAGATCGTAGTTCGCTTTGCTAGAGCTTTTCTAATGTCAAGTATCATTTCCTTAGACCATGAGATCGTAACTCCGGATACCGTAAGAGTGCTTTGGGTGTACCAAACGTCACAACGTAACTGGGTGTCTATAAAGGTATACTACAGGTATCTCCGAAAGTGTCTGTTGGGTTGACTCAAATCGAGACTGGGATTTGTCACTCCGTATGACGGAGAGGTATCTCTGGGCCCACTCAGTAATGCATCATCATAATGAGCTCAGTGTGACCAAGTGGTTGGTCATGAGATCATGCATTACGGTACGAGTAAAGTGACTTGCCGGTAACGAGATTGAACGAGGTATTGGGATACCGACGATCGAATCTCGGGCAAGTAACGTACCAATTGACAAAGGGAATTGTATATGGGATTACTTGAATCCTCGACATCGTGGCTCATTCGATGAGATCATCGTGAAACATGTGGGAGCTAACATGGGTATCCAGATCCCGCTGTTGGTTATTGGCCGGAGAGCTGTCTCGGTCATGTCTGCATGATTCCCGAACCCGTAGGGCCTACACACTTAAGGTTCGATAACGCTAGGGTTGTAGAGATATTAGTATGCGGTAACCCGAAAGTTGTTCAGAGTCCCGGATGAGATCCCAGACATCACGAGGAGTTCTGGAATGGTCCGGAGGTGAAGATTTGTATATAGGAATTCCAGTTTTGGCCACCGGGAAAGTTTCCGGTCATCAGTATTGTACCGACCATCGGAAGGGTCCCGGGGTCCACCGGGTGGGGCCACCTATCCCGGAGGGCCCCATGGGCTGAAGTGGGTGGGTAACCAGCCCCTGGTGGGCTGGTGTGTGATACGTCTGCAACGTATCTATAATTTTTGATTGCTCCATGCTACTTTATCTACTGTTTTGGGCAATATTGGGCTTTATTATCCATTTTTATATTATTTTTGGGACTAACCTATTAACCGGAGGCCTAGCCCAGATTTGCTGTTTTATGCCTATTTCAGTGTTTCGAGGAAAAGGAATATCAGACGGAGTCAAAACGGAACGAAATCAACTGCAGAAGTTATTTTTGGAAGGAAAGCAACCCAGTGAACTTGGAGTGCACATCAGGGAAGATACATACTGCCCACGAGGGTGGGGGCCCGGGCGCGCCCCCTGCCTCGTGGGGCCCCCGTAGCTCCTCCGACGTATCCCCTACACCCATATATACTCTTCTACCCTAAAACTTCCAGAACAGAAGATAGATCAGGAGTTCCGCTGCCGCAAGCCTCTGTAGCCACCAAAAACCTTTCGGGAGCCCTTTCCGGCACCCTGCTGGAGGGGGGATCCTTCACCGGTGGCCATCTTCATCATCCCGGCGCTATCCATGACGAGGAGGGAGTAGTTCACCCTCGGGCTGAGGGTATGTACCAAGAGCTATGTGTTTGATCTCTCTCTCTCTCTCTCTCTCTCGTGTTCTTGAGGTGATACGATCTTGATGTATCCCGAGCTTTGCTATTGTAGTTGGATGTTATGATGTTTCTACCCCTCTACTCTCTTGTGATGAATTGAGTTTCCCCTTTGAAGTTATCTTATCGGATTGAGTCTTTATGAGAACACTTGATGTATGTCTTGCCGTGATTATCTGTGGTGACAATGGGATGTCATGTGCCACTTGATGTATGTTTTGGTGATCAACTTGCGGGTTTCGTGACATTGGGAACCTATGCATAGGGGTTGGCACATGTTCTTGACTCTCCGGTAGAAACTTTGGGGCACTCTTTGAAGTACTGTGTGTTGGTTGGATGAATCTGAGATTGTGTGATGCATATCGTATAATCATGCCCACGGATACTTGAGGTGACAATGGAGTATCTAGGTGACATTAGGGTTTTGGTTGATTTGTATCTTAAGGTGTTATTCTAGTACGAACTCTTTTATAGATTGATCCGAAAGAATAACTTTGAGGTGGTTTCGTACCCTACCATAATCTCTACGTTTGTTCTCCGATATTAGTGTCTTCGGAGTGACTCTTTGTTGCATGTTGAGGGCTTGTTATATGATCTATCTATGTTATTATTGTTGAGAGAACTTGCACTAGTGAAATTATGAACCCTAGGCCTTGTTTCCTATCATTGCAATACCGTTTACGCTCACTTTTATATTTAGTTACCTTGCTGTTTTTATTATTTCAGATTACAAAAACCTATATCTACTATCTATTTTGCACTTGTATCACCATCTCTTCGCCGAACTAGTGCACCTATACAATTTACCATTGTATTGGGTTTGTTGGGGACACAAGAGACTCTTTGTTATTTGGTTGCATGGTTGTTTGAGAGAGACCATCTTCATCCTGCGCCTCCTACGGATTGATAAACCTTAGGTCATCCACTTGAGGGAAATTTGCTACTGTCCTACAAACCTGTGCACTTGCAGGCCCAACAACGTCTACAAGAAGAAGGTTGTGTAGTAGACATTAGTGTTCCCCCCTTGGGCCTCCCCCTGCGCCTAGGGTTGGAAACCCTAGGGGTGGGGGGCGTCCCACTTGGCTTGGGGGCAAGTTCCCCCCCTTGGCCGCCCCCCCCTTGAGATGGGATCTCAAGGGGCCGGCGCCCCCCCAGGGCCCCTATATAAAGAGGGGGGAGGGAGGGCTACGCACCCTAGCCCCTGGCGCCTCCCTCTCCCCTCGCAACACCTCTCCCTCTCGCTGATCTTGGGGAAGCCCTGCCGAGATCACCGCTGCTTCCACCACCACGCCGTCGTGCTGGTGGATCTCCATCAACCTCTCCTTCCCCCTTGCTGGATCAAGAAGGAGGAGACGTCTTACCCAACCGTACGTGTGTTGAACATGGAGGTGCCGTCCGCTCGGCGCTAGGATCATCGGTGTTTTGAATCACGACGAGTACGACTCCTTCATCCCCGTTCTCTTGAACACTTCCGCTCGCGATCTACAAGGGTATGTAGATGCACTCCTCTCTCTCGTTGCTAGATGTCTCCATAGATTGATCTTTGTGACGCGTAGAAATTTTTTATTTTCTGCTACGTTCCCCAACAAGAGGAGGCAGAGGCAACAATAGAGCATATGCTTGAAAAGAGTAACATGCTAACAACCTACATTGGAAAAGCAATGGAAAGAGTGGGCTGAAAACATCTGGAAATTCAATGTACTCCTAAGTTTGCCCATTCGAAAGAATCCGCTAGAACACCATTTCTTAATTGCCTCTCATTTATTTTTGAAATCAGTACGGAAGTGTAAATATACATCAGAACTTAATTGAGCATTCCATAAAAAATAGAGGTGCTTCTCTAAAGTGTTACGTGAGTTGTTCAAGTCGCGTCTGACTATTTATTCATATACATGTAAATATATAAACATTCAGATGGAAAAACTAATTACAATCTCTTATTTAGTGAGATTAGATCATGAATGGTTATAATAGTGTACGAAAACACTTATATGTAGAAAAAGGAGGAGTATGTGTAAGAATGTGAACTGGAGTTAAACCGATATAATCTTGCAGCGGTATTTTCCTCAAAAATTTAATCGTATAGAGAGAGAAACAAAAATCAGTGGATAGAAAGGCAATGAGCATGCCGAATATAATTGTTATTATATGAACAGGCACAAAGTCAAACAGGAGCTTATTTATCATCACCTTACTTTGGCGAGAACACTCGTCTCTAATTGCTCAACCTTCAACATGGTGATCTGCTCAACATCACAAATCCATCTGCAATCACAAAAGCCAAGCATAGACATCCGAATAGGCGGAGGATGTAAATGTTTGATCTTTCAGATAGATGGAAGCCGGTAGTAAAGACCAATCTCTAATCACCCTTCCAAGACATGCATGTATATAGTATGTAGGATAGGGAAACATCAGGTAGTGGAAGATACATATGTAAAAAAATCAGAGGAGACCCAAAATTTAAATCCTAATTCGATGGCAACACGCACTCCACACACACATAGGTGTCTTTTCCATCAACAAAAGATGAAGAAAAGTTCAGCTATATTACTAAAAAGTGACAAAGGACAATCATCTACATTTAAGCCTTGCTTATTAGCCAATTTAAGAATCAACTTCCTATAAGGCTATAAGTACCAATGAGCCAGGAAAGAACAATATCTACCTTTCTATAAAACTAGAGAAGCAGTGGACCAACGTCTCGAGATGAAGTGGACTAGTCCAAATTTCCATGTTGCAGAACAGAGTGGTGATACGTCTCCAACGTATCTATAATTTTTGATTGTTCCATGCTATTATATTATTTGTTTTGGATGTTTTATATGCATTAATATGCTATTTTATATTATTTTTGGGACTAACCTATTAACCTAGAGCCCAATGCGAGTTTATGTTTTTTTCCTTGTTTTTGAGCTTCGCAAAAAAGGAATACCAAATGGAGTCCAAACAGAATGAAACATTCCCCATGATTTTTCTTGGACTAGAAAACACCCAGGAGACTTCGAGATCAAATCGGAAGAGCCATGAGGCGGCAAGAAGGGGGAGGGCGCGCCCCTGCCTTGTGGCCCCCTTGTGAGTCCACCGACCTACTTCTTTGTCCTATATATTTTCAAATATCCCCAAACCACCAGAAGCATCCATGAAAACACTTTTCCGCCGCCGCAACCTTATGTACCTGTGAAATTCCATCTAGGGGCCTTTTCCGGCGTCCTGCCGGAGGGGGATTCTATCACGAAGGACTTCTACATCAACTCTATTGCTCTTCCGATGAAGCGTGAATAGTTTACCTCAGACCTGCGGGTCCATAGCTAGTAGCTAGATGGCTTCTTCTCTCCCTCTTTTATTCTTAATACCATGTTCACCTCGATGTTCTTGGAGATCTATACGATGTAATCTTCTTTTGCGGTGTGTTTGTTGAGATCCAATGAATTGTGGATTTAGGATCAGCTTATCTATGAATATTATTTGAATCTTCTCTGAATTCTTATATGCATGATTTGATATGTTTGTAATTCTCTTTGAATTATCGGTTTAGCTTGGCCAACTAGATTGGTTTTTCTTGCAATGGGAGAAGTGCTTAGCTTTGGGTTCAATCATGCAGTGTCCTTTTCCAGTGATAGTAGGGGCAACAAGGCACGTATTGCATTGTTTCCATCGAGGATAAAAAGATGGGGTTTACATCATATTGCTTGAATTTATTCCTCTACATCATGTCATCTTACTTAATGCGTTACTCTTTTCTTCATGAACTTAATACTCTAGATGCAGTCAGGAGTCGGTCAATGTGTGGAGTAATAGTAGTAGATGCAGGCAGGAGTTGGTCTACTTGACACGGACGTGATGCCTATAGTTCAAAATCATTGCCTTAAATATCGTCATAACCTTGCATTTTTTATCAATTGCTTGACAGTAATTTGTTCACCCACCGTATTATTTGTTATCTTTAGAGAAGCCACTAGTGAAACCTATGGCCCCGGGGTCTATTTTCCATCACATAAGTTTCCGATCTACTATTTTGCAATCTTTTAGTTTCCGATCTATAAACCAAAAAAACCAATAATATTTTTCTTTTTGTTTATCGATCTCTATCAGATCTCACTTTTGCAAGTAACCGTGAAGGGATTGGCAACCCCTTTATCGCGTTGGGTGCAAGTTGTTTGATTGTTTGAGCAGGTCTTGGTGATTTGTGCGTTGTCTCCTACTGGATTGATACCTTGGTTCTCTAACCGAGGGAAATACTTATCTCTACTTTGCTACATCACCCGTACCTCTTCAAGGGAAAAACCAGCGCAAGCTCAAGAAGTAGCAGGAAGAATTTCTGGTGCCGTTGCCGGGGAGATCTACGCCAAGTCAAAACATACCAAGTACCCATCATAAAACTCTCATCTCTTGCATTACATTATTCGCCATTTGCCTCTCGTTTCCCTCTCCCCCACTTCTAAAACAATTTTCGAAAAGATTCGCCCCTTTTCTTCGACCCTCTTCTGTTCGTCTTTTCGGTTGCTTTTTTTGTGCTCGTGTGTTGGATTGCTTGCTTTGCCACGATGGCTCAAGAGAAAACCAAATTGTGTGATTTTCCAACACTAATAGCAATGATTTTATTAGTACTCCGATTGCTCCCGCCACTAGTGCAGCATCTTATGAAATTAATGCTGCTTTGCTGAATCTTGTTATGAAAGGTCAATTTTTCAGCCTTCCTAGTGAAGATGCCGCATCCCATCTAAATAGTTTTGTTGAGTTGTGCGATATGCAAAATAAGAAAGATGTGGATAATGATATTTTTAAATTGAAGCTATTTTCATTTTCACATGGAGATCATGCTAAAACTTGGTTTTCATCTTTTCCTAAAAATAGTATTGATTCATGGAATAAGTATAAAGATGCTTTTATTTCCTAGTATTTTCCTCCCGCTAAGATCATCTCCCTTAGGAACGATATTACGAAATTTAAGTAACTTGATCATGAACATGTTGCACAATCTTGGGAGAGGAGGAAATTGATGATACGAAATTGCCCTACTCATGGTTTGAATTTATGGATGATTATACAAAAAATTATGCCTGATTGAATTTTACTTTCTAGAAAGCTTTTAGATTCAGCCGCGGGAGGCACTTTTATGGAAATTACTCTAGGAGAAGCTACTAAACTCCTACATAATATTATGGTTAATTATTCTCAATGGCACACCAAAAGATCTTCCACTAGTAAAAAAGTGCATGCGATTGAAGAGATTAATGTTTTGAGTGGAAAGATGGATGAACTTATGGAATTATTTGCTAGCAAGAGTGCTTCTATTGACCCTAATGATATGCCTTTGTCTACTTTGATTGAGAATAATAATGAATCTATGGATCTAAATTTTGTTGGTAGGAACAATTTTGGTAATAACGCGTATAGAGGTAATTTTAATCCTTGGCCGTTTCCTAGTAATTCCTCTAATAATTATGGTAATTTCTACAGCAATTATTTTGGCAATTATAATAAGATGTCCTCTGATTTTGATAATAGTGTTAAAAAATTTATGATTTTGCAAAAGAGTTTCAATGCTTTGGTTGAAGAAAAATTGCTTAAGATTGATGATTTGGCTAGGAACGTGGATAGAATTTCTCTTGATGTTGATTCTTTGAAATTATATCTATTCCACCCAAGGATGATATCAATTAATATCTAAGGGCTATGAGAATCTCCATTGATGAGTGCAAAGAAAGAACCGCTAAGATGCGTGCTAAACGAGATTGGTTTGTAAAATCATGTTCTTCTAGTTTTCGTGAAAATAGTGATGAAGATCTTAAAGCGATTGATGTGACTCCTATTGAATATTTGTTTTCCGATAAAAATCTTGATAAAGATGGGACTGGAGATGAGTCAACTTTAGTTAAAAGCCGTCCCAACGATTCGGAGTTGTTAGATTTTGATGCAAAAAATAATAAAAGTGGGATTGGAGAGGTCAAGACTTTAACTAGCAATGAACCCACTCTTTTGGATTTCAAGGAATTTAATTATGATAATTGTTCTTTAATAGATTATATTTTCTTGTTGCAATCCATGTTGAATTCTCCTCATGCTTATAATCAAAACAAAGCTTTTACTAAACATATTGTAAATGCTATGATGCAATCTTTTGAAGAAAAACTTGAATTGGAAGTTTCTATCTCTAGAAAACTTTATAATGAGTGGGAAACTACTATTAAGATTAAGATTAAAGATTATGAGTGCCATGCTTTGTGTGATTTGGGTGCTAGCCTTACCACGATTCCAAAAAAATTATGTGATGTGTTAGGTTTCCGTGAATTCGATGATTGTTCTTTAAATTTGCATCTTGCAGACTAAACTATTAAGAAACCTATGAGAAGGATTAATGATGTTCTTATTGTTACAAATAGGAATAATGTGCCCGTAGATTTAATTGTTCTCGATATAGATTGAAATCCTATATGTCCTATTATTCTTGGTAGACCTTTCCTTAGAATGATTGGTGCAATTATTGATATGAAAGAAGTAAACATTAGATTTCAATATCCGTTAAGGAAGGGCATGGATCACTTTCCTAGAAAGAAAATTAAGTTGCCATATGAATCTATTATGAGATCTACTTATGGATTGCATACCGAAGATGACAATACCTAGATCTATTCGTGTTTTTATGCCTAGCTAAGGGCGTTAAACAACAACGCTTGTTGGGAGGCATCCCAATTTTATTTTATTTTCTTTGCTTTTTATCTCCGGTATTGCTTTGAATAATTCATCTAGCATATGGTTAGATGTGGTTTTGTGTTTTATTCAGTGTTTCTGCCAAGTAATACCTTTGGGATGGCTTACAGGGCTAGTTGTTTTGATCTTGCTGAAAAATAAAAACTTTTGCACCCAGGAAAATAATTTTCATAATTCGCAGGAGTGTGTTTTTGATCTGATTCGTTTTGCACAAGAATGGTACACAAATTTCCCAGGTTGTCCTGATTTTTCAAAATTTATGGAGTTACAGAAGTATTCGAAGTTTCCAGATTTCCACAGACTGTTCTGTTTTGACAGATTGTGTTTTCTTTGTGTTGTTTGCTTATCTTGATGAATCTATGGGTAGTATCGGGGGGTATGAACCATGGAAAAGTTTGAATACAGTATATATTACACCAATATAAATAAATAATGACTTCACAACAGTACCATAAAGTGGTGATTTATTTTCTTATACTAACGGAGCTTATGAGATTTTCTGTTGAGTTTTGTATTGTGAAGTTTTCAAGTTTTGGGTAAGGATTTGATGGACTATGGAATAAGTAGTGGCAAGAGCCTCAGCTTGGGGATGCCCAAGGCACCCCGAGGTAATATTCAAGGACAATCAAGAGTCTAAACATGGGGATGCCCCGGAAGGCATCCCCTCTTTCGTCTTCGTCTATCGGTAACTTTACTTGAGGCTATATTTTTATTCACCACATGATATGTGTTTTGCTTGGAGCGTCTTGTATGCTACGAGTCTTTGCTTTTTGTTTGCCACAATCATAGTTGCTGTACACACCTTTTGAGAGGGACACACATGAATCGCGATTTATTAGAATACTATTTGTGCTTCACTTATATCTTTTGAGATAGGCAATTTCGCTCTAGTGCTTCACTTATATCTTTTTAGGGCACACCGGTGGTTTTATTTTATAGAAACTGTTGAACTCTCATGCTTCACTTCTATTATTTGAGAGTCTTTTTAGACAACATGGTAATTTTCTTTGGTTATAAATTTAGTCCTAATATGATAGGCATCCAAGAGGGATATAATAAAAACTTTCATATAAAGTGCATTGGATACTATGAGAAGCTTGATTCGTTATGATTGTTTTGAGATATGAAGATGGTGATATTAGAGTCATGCTAGTAAGTAATTGTGAAGTTGAGAAATACTTGTGTTGAGGTTTGTGATTCCCGTAGCATGCATGCATTGTGAAAAGTTTTGTAACAAAATAACGAAGTTGGAGCATGAGGTATTTATGGATTGTCTTCCTTATGAGTGGCTGTCAGGGACGAGCTATGGTATTTTCCTACCAATCTATCCCCCTAGGAGCATGCGCGTAGTAATTTGTTTTGATGACTAATAGATTTCTGCAATAAGTATTGAGTTATTTATGACTAATGTTGAGTCCATGGATTAAACGCACTCACCCTTCCACCATTGCTAGCCTCTCTTGTGTTGCGCAACTTTCGCCGGTACATTACACCCACCATATACCTTCCTCAAAACAACCACCATACCTACCTATTATGGCATTTTCATACCATTCCGAGATATATTGCAATGCAACTTTCCAACGTTCCGTTTATTATGACATGCTTCATTATTGTTATATTGCTTTGCATGATCATGTAGTTGACATCGTATTTGTGGCAAAGCCACCTTTCATAATTCTTTCATACATGTCACTCTTAAGTCATTGCGCATCCTGGTACACCGCCGGAGGCATTCATATAGAGTCATATTTTTGTTCTAAGTATCGAGTTGCAATTTTTGAGTTGTAAGTAAATAGAAGTGTGATGATCATCATTATTAGAGCATATTGTCCCATGTGAGGAAATAAAAAAAACAGGCCAAAGAAGCCAACCAAAAAAAAGACAGAAAAAGATAGAAGGGGCAATGTTACTATCCTTTTTCCACACTTGTGCTTCAAAGTAGCACCATGGTCTTCATGATACAGAGTCTCCTATTTTGTCACTTTCATATACTAGTGGGAATTTTTCATTATATAACTTGGCTTGTATATTTCAACGATGGGTTTTCTCCAATTGCCCTAGGTCTTCATGAGAAAGATAGTTGGATGCACACCCACTTAGTTTTTGTTTTTGAGCTTTCATAAACTTATAGCTCTAGTGCATCCGTTGCATGGCAATCCCTACTCACTCACATTGATATCTATTGATGGGCATATCCATAGCCCATTGAAACACCTAGTTGATGTGAGACTATCTCCCACTTTTTTGTCTTCTCCACAACCACCATATTCTATTCTACCTATAGTGCTATGTCCATGGCTCACGCTCATGTATTGCATGAAAGTTGAAAAGGTTTGAGAATGAAAAGTATGAAACAATTGCTTGGCTTGCCATCGGGGTTGTGCATGATTTGAGTATTTTGTGTGATGAAGATGGAGCATAGCCAAACCATATGATTTTATAGGGATAACTTTCTTTGACCATGTTATTTTGAGAAGACATAATTGCCTTGTTAGTATGCTTGAAGTACTATTGTTTTTATGTCAATATTAAACTTTTGTTTTGAATCTTATGGATCTGAACATTCATGCCACAATAAAGAAAAATTACATGGATAAATATGTTAGGTAGCATTCCACATAAAAAAATCTGTTTTTATCATTTACCTACTCGAGGACGAGCAGGAATTAAGCTTGGGGATGCTTGATACATCTCCAATGTATCTATAATTTTTTATTGTTCCATGCTATTATATTATCTGTTTTGGATGTTTTATATGCATTAATATGCTATTTTATATTAATTTTAGAACTAACCTATTAACCTAGAGCCCAGTGCCAGTTTCTGTTTTTTCCTTGTTTTGAGCTTCATAGAAAAGGAATACCAAACGGAGTCCAAACGGAATGAAACATTCGCGATGCTTTTTCTTGGACCAGAAGACACCCAGGAGACTTGGATATCAAGTCGGAAGAGCCATGAGGCGGCGACAAGGGGGAGGGTGTGCCCCAGCCTTGTGGGCCCCACGTGAGTCCACCGGCCTACTCCATCGTCCTATATATTCCCCAAACCACCAAAAGCATCCACGAAAACACTTTTCCGCCACCTCAACCTTAAGTACCCATGAGATCCCATCTAGGGGCCTTTTCCGGCGTCCTGCCGGAGGGGGATTCGATCACGGAGGGCTTCTACATCAACTCTATTGCCCTTCCGATGAAGCGTGAGTAGTTTACCTCAGACCTACGGGTCCATAGCTAGTAGCTAGATGGCTTGTTCTCTGTCTTTGATTCTCAATACCATGTTCTCCTCGATGTTGTTGGAGAACTATCCGATGTAATCTTCTTTTGCGGTGTGTTTGTCGAGATCCGATGAATTATGGATTTATGATTAGCTTATCTATGATATTATTTGAATCTTCTCTAAATTCTTATATGCCTAATTTGATATCTTTGTAATTCTCTTTGAATTATTTGTTTAGTTTTGCCAACTAGATTGGTTTTTCTTGCAATGGGAGAAGTGCTTAGCTTTGTGTCCAATCTTGGGGTGTCTTTTCCCAGTGATAGTAGGGGAAGCAAGGCACGTATTGTATTGTGGCCATCAAGGATAAAAAGATGGGGTTTACATCATGCTACTTCAGTTGATTCCTCTACATCATGTCATCTTACTTAATGCGTTACTCTGTTCTTCATGAACTTAATACTGTAGATGCAGGTAGGAGTCGGTCAATGTGTAGAGTAATAGTAGCAGATGCAGGCAGGAGTCGGTCTACTTGACACAGATGTGATGCCTATAGTTCATAATCATTGCCTTAGATATCATCGTAACTTTGTGCTTTTCTATCAATTGCTTGACAGTAATTTGTTCACCCACCGTATTATTTGTTATCTTGAGAGAAGCCACTAGTGAAACCTATGGCCCCCGAGTCTATTTTCCACCATATAAGTTTCCGATCTACTATTTTGCAATCTTTTAATTTCCGATCTATAAACCAAAAAACCAAAAATATTTTACTTTTTGCTTATCAATGTCTATCAGATCTCACTTTTGCAAGTAACCGTGAAGGGATTGACAACCCATTTACCGCGTTGGGTGCAAGTTGTTTGATTGTTTGTGCATGTCTTGGCAATTTGTGCGTTGTCTCCTACTGGATTGATACATTGGTTCTCTAACTGAGGGTAATACTTATCTCTACTTTGCTGCATCACCCTTTCCTCTTCAAGGGAAAAACCAACGCAAGCTCAAGAAGTAGCAAGTGCAAATTGAGATTGCAGAAATTTATTCAATATGGAATCGACGCTAAGCTGGATTTGAGGCCACAGAGGAAAACCTGAAATAAATATGAACCAAAGACATAAAGAACCACATAAATATATTGGCACACTTACAACCCGCAAGACTCTGGGCATGAAATGAACACACAAAATATTTCTGAATTGCAGTGGAGATATATTTATTTGTTCATTACCACCTCTGGTGCAGAAAAGTACATGAGAAACTATATTGACTCCTATTTCTTAACGGTGCAATTAAGTTTTATATTTCATTTGTCCTGGAGTGTAACTAAGTTTGATATCCAAAAGTGATATTTTGAAGAAAATGTTGTACTGAATAGTGTGATTAATGCTTTTACATGTGTTAGTTTAAGAGCATTGGGGTCTAAATAGTATGCTAAATTAAATTGTGAAGGGATTTTGATAGTTGTGCTTGACAAAACATTTATGATAAACTGCTAATACCACATAATGACCAAATGGGGTGCCCATTTTTGAAATGCTACTTTGAAATGTAACAAGGTCTTAGAATCTACTAAACTAAAAATCTCCACCTCACACCAACATGACATCTGTGTCACTCAAGACTCAACATGTTCGGTCCTGTATGACCTTGTTCTTGGGCCTGTGAATCTTTTAGGATAAATTTTTTGTATCGGTGCCTTTGTACGGAGAGAACAATGACAAAACAGGCCAACCATGGAGGTAGAAACCATTTGTTGTTTTTACTCAAAATGAACTATGAAGCAAAGAACAATATATATGTCTAGCCCCAGTTGGATACCTTTCATGGAACATACTGTATGGATATGAATCTGAGTTGTATGGCAATATTCTTGTTGTTGTGTAATGCAGTCTAACTCTAATGTTTTGGCATGATCAATTTATCTGTTCATACAATAAGAAAATCATTCCTATTTCCACAGGTAACGTCGCCAAAGTATATATCACCAATCTGAGAAAACTGAGGAAAAGGTTAATTTAATTTAAAACATGCATCAATTTATCACAGGAAAACCTGGGAAAAGTTAAAAAAAATAACATATGAATATATATAAAGATAGGCACATCACATACCACATAACACATTAAAAAACCTTTAGGACCAAATCTTGAACCCAATCCTCTGCAAATAATACAAATTTGCTCACTTTAGGGAGAGCATCCTAATAAAAGAATTGTAGGGGTACCTAGCAACATAACTACTGTATTTGCAATAATTAAGTTACAACCACTGTATTTGCAACAATAACAAGACTCAGAACACATGATAAATACTGTTTAGAACGCACAGAAAAATTGAGCTTATTTTGTCATGTGACCCGAAGATCCGTGAACGAAGATGCATGAGGCTGCTAATAGAGGACGTGCACACACAGATCGAAGGATGCACCTACCGGAAACATACCTACAGATAATTGTGGACCAATATGCATGAAAAGGAAAGCAGAAATCAAAGATTAGCAGCAGGCAATGACCAAGAACAGAAACATACCTACAGATCCCTGGACGTGCTGGAGGGGAGGCAGGGGTTGGCCATTCTTGCTCCTTTGGCCACTCCCGGGAGAGAAGAAGCACATAGGGGGCATGTGCGTGGTGGTGGAGAATCAACCAGATGTGGACCGGCCGCGGATGCGCCACCGTGATCGCTGGGACCTCTCTGTTGCACCTCTTGCAAACGGTTTCGGGTGCCATGACCGCGGGCTTGGGTTTCTGCCATGGGGAGGGAAGGAGAGGGCTGCAGAGGTTGAGCGCGGGCTAGGAGGTGGAAAGAGGAGGAGGACGCGGTGGCGGTGGTGGTGGACGACGGCGACGATGCCGGGGAAGTGGACGATGGGGGTCCGGCGGGCTGGGCGAAGGAGATGGCGGTGGCGTGGGGAGCTGCTAGGGTTAGGGTTTGCGTGGAGGAGGCGTAGAAGAGGAGGAGGGACGAGCGAGTGCGGGAGGAGGCGGCGGCTAGGTCTCCACCACAGGAGCGACCTCCTTTTATACTGTTTAGGTGAAATGACTAAAATGCCCTCGGCGGGGCAGTGTAATTACGCCCGGTGCCACCCTGGAGAGGGAACTATTCATTGGTACATTCATTTGTTTTGATCAAACGGCCGGTGTCATCCTGAGGCGAGATCCAACGGTCGAAATCCAGTCAAGCAAAAGATCCAACGGCCGAGAGTTGCTAAACTCTGAGGAGCCAAAGGTTCTCCCATCATTCTTGTTTCTGGATGGGTCCATGCGGGAGCGGACGGTCACCACCTCTGGTTGCTCCTCCGGCTCTTGCAATACTCTAAATGGGTCCATGCGGGAGTGGACGGTGAAAAGGGTTGAATGTTGGACGCCGGCGACGATCGGCTGGAGACCAAATTCATGGGTTTTGGGTGGGGTTTGATAGACCGAGATTGTCAAGAGTCCTATGTGATGGAGGTCCATACTCCCACATACATCCCTTAACTTCACATCCCGTTTGCGTGGGCATACGCACCCACAAACTTTCCTTAAACTTTACATCCAGATTGTGTGGGCGTACGCACTGCATTGGATAGCAAGCCTTTTGAAAAACCGTTGGAGATGCCCGCAAAAAATTAGACATCACTATACTTGGAGCCTTCAATTTCAGATCCCCGCAAGAAAAGAAAAACGCCTTCAATTTTAGCAAGCGTCTGCTCCTGTGGTAACATCAGGGATCATATAGAGTATATCATCATGGTGAACGCAGCTTCGTGCCGTCACCAACCTTGGGTGTGTGACATGTCATGAATCGCTCAGCAGCTCACATTTGCTCCAAGGAATCCCCTCGAAATTCTGATGTTCCACAGCACAAACCCAAGTTGGGGACAGAGCAGAGAGCATCACAGATAACTTTAATGGAAGGACGGGCACGGTAAGAGCAGTGAACATAACACGGTTAACACGCCAACATAGGTAGATCAACTTCAGGTCACATACCAAACATAACATAACATGGAACTAAGATCACAGGACGGGCAGATCGCTGGCACAAACCAAGGCGGCAAGTCCTAGCAGAGGGCAAAAGGAACTAAGAACTGCTCCACTATTCTTGACCAGAACACAACAAGCTAGCTAGCCATCAACCAACCAAACTGGCCGGCTTGCATCGTCACCCGTGGACCTCGATCACCTGCCGTCTGTGAGATGCACTGTGACCGAGACGCTGTCCGATAAGTTCCAGTAGGAGTCGGGCACGAACAGGAACCCTATGGCCCGGAAATCGTCCAGCCGCCGGACGAAGGGCGCAGCCCCTGAGCTCAAGAGCACGGGCGCACTCGGGTCGCTCCACCAATGCTTCACCTCCATCTTGTACTTGGCCTCGGATTTCCCGGTGGGGCGAGGACTCATGCAGACGAGCGACAGCGAGCGCCCGGACAGGACGTCGCCGCCGTTGAGCAGGAGGAAAACGCTTGCCCAGTCGCGGTGCAGGAGCACGCGGAAGGGCATCTTCTTCTCCAGCGTGACGGTGGAGCGCCGGCTGCCGCCGGACACGACCACGGCGGACGCGTGGCGGTCGTGTATGTGGTTGTACAGCTGCAGGCCGTGGTAGGTGCAGCCGTCGAACGGGCAGTGGTACGGCCTGTACGGGCACACCTTCTCGTGGCTCTGCCTCTCGGTGTAGCTGACGATCTCCTTGCAGCCGTAGGACACATAGGCGCAGGGCCTGGTCATGGCCGCCAGGATCTTCTCCAGCGGCCGGCACCGGATGTCGCCGATGGGCTCGGAGCAGCAGGAGCACTTGCGGTTCATGATGGTGCAGCAGGTTCCGCACGCAGGATGCCCATTCTTGCACTTGAACCAAGCCAGAGAAAATGCTAATTACTACTCAGCTGATTAATCGCAAGGCAACATACCTAGGTGGAACAATGAGCAGGCACTAACCATGAAGATCTGATCACCAAAAGGTTCGAAGCAGATCTCACATCCGAGTCCGTCTGCCTCGACGGTGTAAGCATTAGCGGATTCTCCCACCGTTGCTTCCGCACGGGGCACATTCAGCCTCACCCCGTTTTCGGTCGCCGTCCTCGCCTTCTTCATGCTCTGCTTCTCCATCCCTGTATCATTCATTAGATCCGTATACACAAGAATCAACGAGCACGAAAATAGCAGGCGGAGCAGGCCTCAGCAATAGGTATACAAGAGAAGCGACAATGGAGACACGCAGGCAGGGAGAAGCGCAATGCTCACCTGCGCCCTGCTTATCTTCACAGCCTCGACGGCTAGCTGTGGAGTAGAGACAATAGGTTGGAGTTGGTGGATTCGGTTGGGGTTGGGGATCTTTATAGATCAGCGTAGGTGAGATGGCGCAGAGCAGAAGAGTGACACGCGCACTGGTGGTGGCCGCCGTGGGAAGGCCAGCGGACTGGAGGGAGCACCGGTTCGCCTCGAGGGTGGCTCCCAGCTCAGCTCACAGAGAAATTAATCACATTGCTAGTGTTGTCATGTCGGTCAAGCACTCGAGAGGGCGGGCCTGGGTAGAAAACGGGCTGGAAACCGGAGCTACCGTGGGCCACGTGGCGCTTGCATGCACTCTATTGTCACAGTCTTCTATCTCGTCGCGTGTGATCTGTGCTCGGCACCGCTGATGCGGTGATGCCTGGCCGGGAACAGTCGATGGATGTGGACATGCTCGATCAGTGAGTCATGGATCTACGCGCGAGGGCCGGCCGGTTGCATGCCAAGCTTTACGTGGCGAACACCAGCTTATATAACACTCATTGCAGATCCAAAGAGAGGCAGGTCCGCACAGGACAATGAGAAGCTGCGCAGTGCAACGGGGTAATCCACGGCCGGAACATACTAGCTGAGTTGGATTGATGCACCAGGAAGGCTAAGCAAGCGTACGTTGTCTCGTAAAGATGGTCGTGTGTGCAGCAACTGTAGAAAGTATCGGATGCCTTCTACCCTCTCCGTAGAGCGAGCCGCGGGTATTTATTTTATTGACGACGTTTAGGGCAACTCTAATCGCACGACCTCAAACGAACGTCCATCTCATTCGTTTTTCGTCTGCTTGGGGTGGCAATGCGGCCATGTTCGATCGGATTTATGGATGTTGTGGCCATGTGCCCAATGCACGGTCGCATCTCGTCCGCTGTGCATGCAAACAAAAAGACGTAGCAAATGGCAGCGGCCATAGTTCATGCCAGCGGCCGAGTTCATGCTAGATCATGCCGGCCGGCAACAAACCCAGCGGCTATAGTTCATGCCAGCGGCCGAGTTCACGCTAGATCATGCCAGCCGACAACAAAACCAGCGGCCTATAGAATGCTCACCCTAGGTTTGGCGCCAACAACAAAGCCAGAGGCCGACACACCAGCTAGCCTTCAAAATGGACAAGTTTTGTCGCCGGCAACAAAGCTAGCGGCTTGTACACCAGCCAGCCTTCAAAACGGACAAGTTTTGTCTCCGGCAACAAAGCCAGCGGCCAGCACACCAGCCAGCTTTAAAAATGGGCCGCCATCGCGGCCGAGGTCTCACCTAGTTCAGGCCGTCGCGGGCGAACATCTCCTTCTTTCGGTTCACGAACCAAACCTTCCTCTCGGTGACATGTTGCTCTTGTCGATGCTCATCAACGCGGGTGCCACCTCATTGGGCTTTGTGTCGGCATTGGTTGCCTTGACCTCTAGCTTCTTGAGTTGAGTAGCCTCTTCGATGTCAAGCTTCCTCCTCTTCATGACCTCCTCCATATCAAACTTCTTCGTTTGGAGATCTAGATACATCTTCATTTGCTCCTCCTTCCCTTTGGTCTTCCTCTCCTCCCTCGCATCCTTTTTGCTCATCATTTCCTCCCAAGTTCCTTGCAAGGCAATGGACGACGCATCATGCTTCTCGTCGGCCTTCGAGTTTTTTGTGCCACTCGGCCTCTTGAGAAAGTCTACCTCATCAGCCACGGCCGCCTTCCCTCCTTTCTTCTTCTTAAGAGCGTTATGTTGGTCTTTGAACTTCGGGCAATATTTGATGAGCACCCAACAATGTGTGAGAGTAAATGACTTGTTTTTGTGCCGGGCCTTGAACGCTTCCAAAGATTGGAATGCCTACACAATCAAACATGCGACCTACAACATGAAAGGACATACAGTGCATGAAACTTAAATGGCATGCAAACATGAATGGACACATGATGAAAAAGGGAGAGGTTCATACCAAGTCACCAAGGCCTAGGCCGCTCAAGGGATGGAGTCGTGGTTTTGTCACGGCAGATGTCCTAGTGAAAAACTTAGGTGTGGAGCCATCGCAACTAGGTTAGCTTGAAGGGGTTGAACATGACAAAGGACAAAGAGTTTACCCAGGTTCGGCCCCTCGCAGTGGAGGTAAGAGCCTATTCCCGCTTCCAGTTGTATTGCTTGGGTTTCAATTACAAGGGAGCAAATACGCTTGACCTAGTTCTCGATTGCTTGTTTCAAAAATAACTCTCCCGAAGGTTTCATTCCATTTGGTATTCCTTTTATGCGAAACACTTAAATAGGCAAAAAAACAGCTATTTGCACTGGGCCTCCGGTTAGTAGGTTAGTCCCAAAAATAATATAAAAGTGTATAATAGAGCCCATTAAACATCCAAAACAGATAATATAATAGCATGAAACAGTCAAAAATTATAGATACGTTGGAGACGCATCAGGGACTATTGCTCTGATCCGGCTAGAACCAAAGCCCTGTTTTCTACTAGTTATATAGTTTGTCCTTTGAAATATAAGGATTGCTCAACCTTGCTACACATTGTTACTTTGGCTACTTGTTACTTGCTACTCCCTCTGTTGCTTTATATAAGGTGTATTTGTTTTTTGATAAAATTTTAAAATGTAAGGTGCATTTCTTCTAATTTCTCATAATTCCCTTGTTAGCCCTCCAGAAAAAGGAAAGTATCTCTCTCCTGATTGTGTGTATCTCTCCTTGTAGGAAAAGAAGGAAACTATCTCTATGTCGATTGCATGTATCTCTTACTTTCCTGGACTAACTGATTTACTTGCCACTAACCAATAAATTTGCCAAGGGTAATTTCGTCCTAACACGTCTATAATTATGTGCATTGGTCACCGTGCCAAAAATAATACACCTTAGATAAAGGAACGGAGGGAGTATGAATTATATTGTTATTAAATTGTCTGTTACTACCACTCTATGGCACTTGCAGAGAATACCTTGCTGAAACCACTTATTAATTCCTTCTGCTCCTTGTTAGGTTCGACACTCTTACTTATCGAAATTACTACGATTGATCGCTTATACTTGTGGGTCATCACCCACCTGCCTGCAAAAGTTTGGGTCATTTTAAGAATGTCCAAAACTAGACCATGTTCAATGAAGGGTGTCCGGTTAGGCCAGAAAGCTTCGTCTGAGAGCATGTTGCTTCTCGACATCTTCAAAATGGCCACAGTTTCTTTCATGGTCTTGTATGACCAATTCAAGGCACATATGTAGTTGTTTTGGTTTTCGATATGCATTTTCTGGAGTTTTCTCGGACAAAATAGGTTGATAAATGGTCGAACATGTCGCAACTTGCAAACAATGTCGAAAGTCATTCAAACCAGGCATGGATTCCTACCATGGGCATACCCACCTTCTTGCAAAAGTTGGGTTCAATTGAAGGATGTAGAAAAATAGACCATGTGCAACAGAGGGTGTTTGGGTAGGGTTAGAAGGGTCCGCTTGAAAGCACGTTTTTTCAACACCCATCAAATGGCCCCAATTTTTTTCACCAGCTTTGAAAGAACATGTGGTGCCCCTATGTTTGGTTTTCGTAATTGATGACAATCTCTATGGACTAATGGTTGCCTTGAGTTATATTCGTAGGATTTGTCCATAGGCGTTTCTTGAAGTCCATTAGTTGGTTTCAAGGAGTTTATGTGATGACCAAGGTGGTATTTAAGGATTTATCCAAAGATTGGTCATGTGAGAGTTGCGCTTATTGCAAGCATGTCTTGAAGAAGAAGATTGCGTGAACATTCATGTTTACCTTCAAGACATCATCTTAATGAAGAGAGTTGGAAAGATTCAAGGTTGATCAAGACTAAGTAAAAGAGTGGTTCAAGTTGATCAAACACACAAAGCGTAGAAGATGTACCAAGTGGGACCAAGTGATCTCATGGTATGGTAAGCATTGTCCATTACGCTTTGTGTACTAACCCGTGGTCTATGTGAGAGTTGTTTGTGGGGTTAAGTATGTTTCCATGGGCTTGCATCAAGAGGGAGATCTCATACAACCCATGAAGGATGACATCAAGTGGTGATCGTCATCAAGATTGTGGTGTGCAAGTTCAAGTGGAGCATCACGAAGAGATCATGCTTGAAGCTTCTTGTCCATTGTGGTGACAATGGACTTGTGAAGATGTGCCGAAGCGTGGCTCGCCAATAGTGGAGTATGGGGGAGAAACCAACTTGTCTTCATCATGCCAACGCAATCAAGAAAGGTGGTCCAACTTGAGGAAGTCAAGATCATCATCATCTAGCTCAAGCGGACTACGTGCAAGGCAAAGGTTTGCCATTGATAGGTTTTTTGTTTTACCGGTCTCATGGTGGTAGTTAGGAGACCAGGTTATATATAGGATCGTTTGCCGTACTATCAAGGGGGGCTCTCAAGTTAGTAGCTTGATCGTATCGTTCGTAGAGAGCTCAAACCATTGCATCCTTGCACCATCTTTCACGGTTCTTGTTTGGTGTTTCTCTTTGTGAGTTTTAGAGCTTATGGTCATCTTCATGACAAGCTCGAGTTCATCAAAAATGGAGTTCATATGCATCTTCTATGATGTTTTTGATGTTGGTGTTTGTGCTAGTTCTTCATTCATATAGGTTTCACATCTCTATATCATAGGCATACTCCCCATATCACTTCTTACTATAATCACTTCTTACTATAACCAACTCAAGGTCATATTGTCGCCGTTGGATAGTATTTGTTGTCATCTATCCAACAAGCTTGAGTTTTCTCAAATCGGAGCTCATTTGCAGAAGTTATGGCAGTTCAGGCTTTTTTATATCCACCTGTTTGCTTGCGCTATGTTGAAGCTCACTAGTGGTAGTACCACCCTAGGCAGCA
Organism: Aegilops speltoides; assembly: GCA_021437245.1. Taxonomy (NCBI): domain Eukaryota; kingdom Viridiplantae; phylum Streptophyta; class Magnoliopsida; order Poales; family Poaceae; genus Aegilops; species Aegilops speltoides. Next base: position 54,817,099 of record CM038147.1, read on the forward strand.
GTAGTACCGCTCGCGCGATACTTCCACGGTATCAGTGCCGCGGGCACTACCGCTTGTTTTTGGGCTTCAGATTTCTTTCGCTTTGACGGCGGTTTGAGGCATGAGTACTGTTTCGACAATAGTATCAAGATCTGCCTCATGGTAGTACCGCTTGTCGCGGTACTTCCGCGTCCGACTACCGTCACTCTTTCGCTTATATTTTAGCCTCTAGATACGTTATTCCTCTACGTAGAAGTAGAGCGGCAGTAGTGGGTAGTAGTACCACTCAGTGTTGTAGTACTGCGCTGCTCTACTCTACTACCGCGTTCTCACCTATTCCCGCAACACCTAGCGGTAGTACCGCTGGTGGGAGCGGTAGTACCTCTCCAACAGTAGTACCGCCTTCTTGAATTTCTCAATTGCACATTATGGATGAAACTACCGTGCCAGCGGAAGTACGGCTTGCCCGAGCGGTAGTACCACTTGTGTGTGGGCTGAGGACATAACGGTTGGATTTGTGGGTGCCTATAAAAGGGGGTCTTCTTCCCCATTGAACCCAACCCTTTGAGCTCATGTTCTTCCCCCATTGTTGGCCTTCTTCGAGCTTGCTATCTCTCAATCCCTCCAATTATTCTTGCTAGTTCTTGAGGGAGAAGAGAGAGGAGATCTAGATCCATATTTTCACCAATCATTTTCTCCTCTATTGGAGGGGAACCCCTTGGATCTAGAACTTGGAGTTCTTTGTGTTCTCTCCTTCGTTCTTCCTCTCATTTTCCTCCATATCATTAGTTGTTGTGGTGGGATTTGGGAGATAAGGACTTGGGCACTCCGTCTCCCCTTGCCATTGCATTTTGTGCGTAGGTTTGAGTTCTCCACAATGATACGTGGAAGTGAAAGCTGAGAGGCTTATTACTCTTGGGTGTTTGGACACCCTAGAGCTTTTTCCTCTTGGGTGCTTTGGTGCCCTAGACGGTTGGTGCTTTCAGAGTTCAATCATTGTTGTGTAAAGCTTCGGGCAAGCGTCGGGGTCTCCAATTAGGTTGTGGAGATCAACTCGAGCAATTTGTATGGGTTCCCGTGACTTCCCCCAAGGGTTGCCAAAGTGTACGGGTTCGATGACCGCCCCCAAGGGTTGCCATTTGTACGGGTTCGGTGACCACCCTCAAGGGTCCATTAGTGGAATCACAGCATCTTGCATTGTGCGAGGGCGTGAGGAGATTATGGTGGCCCTAGTGGCATCTTAGGGAGCATTGTGCCTCCACACCGCTCCAAAACGAAGATTAGCATCTGCAAGGGTGTGAACTTTGGGATACATCGTCGTCTCCGCGAGCCTTGGTTATCTCTTATCCGAGCCCTTTACTTATGCACTTCACTTTGTGAGAGCCATAGTGTTTCTTATTATATCTCTTGCTATCACCTAGTTGTTTATCTTACTTAGTATAAGTTGTTGGTGCACATAGGTGACACTAGTTTTAGGTTTTGTGCTTGACAAAATAAACACGAGTTTTATTCCACATTTGTTTAAGCCTAAACCGTAATTATTTTAAAACGCCTATTCACTCCCCTTCTAGGCGACATCCACGATTTTTCAAGCTTCTATGACCAACTCAAGGCACAATGCCAAGTTGTTTTTGTTTTCGACAAATTTCTCTTTCCCTGGAGTTTTCTTGGTTAAAAAGATTGATAAATGGTTGCACACGTTGCAATGTGCAAGCGGTGTCGAAAGTAGTTCAAACCAGGCATGGATGCCTACCATGGGCATGCCCACCTAGTTTCAAAAGTTGGAGTCATTTGAAGGATGTCCAAAAATAGACCATGTGCAACGGAGTGTATTCAGGTAGGGCCAAAAGGGTCCGTTTGGACGCACGTTGATTTCGACATACATCAAATGGCCTCAAGTGTTTTCCCCCAGTTTCTATGACCAACTCAAGGCATCAATGCCAAATTGTTTGGATTTTTGACAAGTTCTGCATGTTCTCGAGTTTTCTCCATGAAAGAAGGCAAATAAATAGCTAGACATGTCGCAACGTGCAAACCATGTCAGAAGCCATTCATATGAGGCTTGGATGCTTCATATATTCGTGTGAGGCTTCTGCAAGAAGTTGGGATCATTTATTCATAGTCCAAAACAAACACCAGTTAAGAGGAGTCTATTAGACTACGCTAGATGGGTGCATTCGTGGGCATGTAAATTTTCCTAATTTGAATGCTTCAGTTATTTTCAATTTTGTTATTATGAATCAACATGAACATTTTCTTATATTATATCTATTTCATGAAATTTGTCAACAATTTCGGAATTTTTAATTGTGTATAATAATTTATAAACTTGAACACATTTTCAAATTGTGAAAAAATTCCCACCAATTGATGTTGTACACAAATTGCAAACCATGTACTTTTTTTTAAAATTTATGAACATTTTCTAGAACACAAATATTTCTTAAATTTGTGAACAAAAAGTTCAAAACAGATTTTTTTAAAAAAATCCACAGCATTTTCTAAAATTTTGAAAAATATTTGAAAACAGGAACATTTTTTGATACTACAAAAAATACTTCAAATTTTAACCAAGCTTCAGCAGAAATAATAAATTTCAAAAAGGAGAAAAATGAGTTAACAAAAAAATAAAAGAAAAACGAAAAAAAAATACGCTCTTCCTTGGCCCAATTAGGTGACCACATCGTTCCTGTGTACCTGTTGGGCCGGCCCAAGAGTTCGCAGATTTGAATTTTTTTTATCAAATTTGGAAATAAAGTTCACCAATTTGGAACAAATTCACAGGCTTTGAAAAAATGTTCGTAAAAGTTGAAAAGACTCTGTTGATTTGGAAAAGAGTTCATGCATTTGAAAAAAAAGTTGGCAGATTTAAAGAAATGATCATGAATATGAAAAGTTCATGGATTTAAAAAAAATGAAAATACAAAAACAAAAAATAGAAGAAAAACTGGACAAATAAAAACCAGAAAAAGGAAACCACAAATAAAAAAAATGCATGTGTCGAAAGATGTTCAGAAATTGTTCATGCTTGAAAAGATGTTCGATTTTTTTAAATGGTCGTGTTCTAAGTTTTTGTCAAATTACAGAAAAGGTTGTGTTTTCAAATTTTGTTTATAATTCCAAAAACCATTCGCCATCTAAAAATTGTTCTCATTTTTTCAATAAAAGTTCCGATTTTTTTCATATATATGGACGTTGTTGTGTGTTCTTATATATTTTGTGTTGTAGAACACCACATGCAGTGGTGACTGGTGAGGTGAAGTGGCTAGTAGTGTGCGCCTTAAGTGTGAGGTCTCCGTATTTTTACGTGGCCTACGTAGAACGTGGTATGAGGGACATGACTTAATTGACCAGCCCAGTCGCTCGCTCCTGTGCAAATCGTATACGAGATGTCGCGTATTGGTATGGGAGTGTGTACTTAAAAAAAAAAGACCATCTTGGTCGCTTACATAGAACATGGTACGAGGGACATGGCTCAATGGGCCGGCCGTGTCGCTCACGCATGTGCAATTCGTATACTGGGTCCTGCGTATCATCGCAGGCGATGTACTTTTAAAAAGATCATCCTACCCTTTCTTATGAAGGGGCATTGGCATAATCTCAGTTGACGATGTGTTAAGGAGGGTTTACCAAAGCAGAAGTGATATTTTTTTTTCGAAACGGAGGCAAAAGATTTGCCTCATCCATTAATTAAGCAGAAGAGAATTGCCCAGTTAATCAACGGAAAACCGGGCGAAAACCGTCACAACCCGCTGAGCGGCACCCCAAGATATCCCACGCACACCTTTACAAGAGTGCCTCGTCAAGCTAGCACACAAGCGTCATCGTCATCACTTCTCCCCAAACAGGCGTCATCGCCATCCCTAATCTCCGAGCAAGCGACTCCCACTTCTCCGTGGACGAACGTCCAACCAACACTCACCGCAGAGGCTGTGTAGGAAAACATGCAGATCCATGCCAGAACTCAACCACCCGCATCGAGGGCTACGCAGCTCCGATTCTGAAGCAAAGATCCAAAGGAGAACTATGCAAGACTGGCGTCGTGGAAGACCACCGAACGGACCACGTGCTGCCTGTCATCGTTGCCACAGGGGCCCCGCCGCCGCAGCTCCGACTTCACCGCAACAACCAAACCGAGGTAATCCCACGAACACGCCGAAGAAGAGCCGACTACCACTGCAATGTCTCCGATTCACTTGCCCTGTCGTCGTTGCCACAGAAGTCTCGATGCCACACCAATGCAAACCACCAACCTCCCAATACACCAGCTGGTCCCTCTGACCGGATTGAACTCCAAAATCGATGCCCTCGAGAGGGAAACGACGCCAACATGCCGCCAACGACCGACCCTCCGAGTCTGGGGTTTCCCCCGGAGCTGTCCCTCGCAGAGGAAGAGAGAGCATCCTGACGACGCCTTCAAGAAGGTTACGGCGTCCACAGACGCCACCGTCACAGGCTCCGGCCATGGCCAGAGACGGGTTTTCACCCAGCCCTCGTAATCTTCCGGTCGACAGCCAAACCAGCAGCCCACCTTCCCTCGCTGCATCTCCACACGTCCTCCACCTTGACAGCCAAAAACTGCAGCCTCTTCACCACATCAGGAAGAGATACCTCGTCTGCAGGTCGCTGCCTAGAGCCGCCACCAGGCCGGAGATTTGAATTCCTGACGTATGTCACTCAAAAATGATATTGATTTGAATTCCTGACGTATGTCACTCAAAAACATGCAGATCCATGCCAGAACTCTGAAATAAAGCAGAAGTGATATTTGAATTCCTGACGTATGAACCTTTTGAACAAGACCTATCTTGGATACAATTCAAACACACATAATTTTTAATGCTTCAATACACTTATTTCACTCTATCTATTTTCAGTGTAGCAAATGAGTGAAATAATTGTTTTGTAATGTTTTGAAATTAGTACCATATGTTTTTTTTCTAATTCACTTATGTCACTCAATCCATATCATCATTCCAATCCACTTATTTCACTCAATATATTTCAGTGTGTGAAATTAGTTTTTAGAAAGGAGTTAGATTAGTTACGAGTGAAATTGTTTTTTGAAATGTCTGAAATCCATTTTTTGAATTGTGTGAATCAGCATTTTGAAATAAGTGAATTAATTTTCGAATCGAGTGATATCATTTTTTAAATGAGTGAAATTGATTATTTGAATTTAGTGAAATCCTTTTTGAATTGAGTGAAAATAGTTTTTTTAAATGAGTGGAATAGATGTTTGGAAATGGGTGAACCCAGTTTTATAAATTGAGTGAAATTGATATTTTTATGAGTGGAATCCATTTTTTAATTGACTAGAATTTGTTTTTTGAAATGATTGAAATCGGTTTCTTTAAACGAGGAAAATCTTTTTTTAAAGTGTGAAATTAACTTGTTGAATTGAGTGAAATGACTAGATCTTTATTTTGAATTGAAAGAAAATTAGTTTTGTGAAATGGGTGGAATTGGCATTTGGAAACGAGTGGAATCCGTTTTACTAATCATTGTTTTAAATAGTGAAATTGTCGAAATCACTTTTTTGAAATACTAGAACAATGCAATATTTTTGAAAATAATGAAATGCATATTTTACAATGAGTGAAATCTGATATTTAAATGGATGAATGGTCTTCCTAATTTAGTGAAATTAATTTGTTGAAATGAGTGGAATTAGGTTTGTTAACTGAGTGAAACTAATTTTTAAAATAACTGAAATTGAAGCCATAAATTGAAACTAGTCAAAATGTATCCAAGATCGGTCTTCTTTTAAATGTCTTTTCGCCATGAATTTAGATATGTAAAAAATTTCAAAAACAAAAGTTCAATTCATAAGCTGTGAGCAATTAAATATGTTACAACAAAAATAAAAGGCAAGTCATCCTCGGCGCGCGCCCCTCTGCTCCGGCGGCTCCGCACGCGCTCCAGGCGGCGGTGCGCCCTGCGGCCCCGCAATCGCTCCAGCCGGTGGCGAGCCCCGCGCCGTCTCCTCAGTGGGACCAGGCCGCCCTGATCGCTGCCCTGCACCAGATGTCCGTGCAGCCGCCCTCCACTCCCGGCGGCGACTGGATCTTCGACAGCGGGGCGTCGTCACACATGAGCTCGGGCGCTGGTATTCCTTTATTCTCTCCCAACCCATCCTCTCCCTCATCCATCGTGGTAGGCGATGGCTCCACCCTCCCCATCATAGGTCTCGGTTCCGCTTCTCTTCCAACTCCCTCCCGTACTCTCTCTCTCCTAGAAATCCTCATCTCCCCTTCTCTTATCAAAAACTTAGTTTCTGTTCGAGCTTTTACTCGTGATAATTCTGTTTCCGTTGAATTTGATCCCCATGGTTTTTCTATCAAGGATCTGGCTACCAAGGCGGTGCTTCTCCGATGTGACTCCACCGGCGACCTCTACACGTTCGTCCCTCCTCGTCACTGCCTCGCCACCACCGTCACGGCCAGTTTATGGCACCAGCGTCTCGGGCACCCCGGCGCCGCCGTCCTCGCCAAGGCTTCTTCGTACTTCAAGTTCAACAACAATAAAAACTCGACGCCCCACTGCGATGCTTGTCGCTTAGGCAAACACACTAGGCTCCCATTTGCTTCTTCTACTTCGCAAACAACTTTTCCCTTTGAAATCTGTCATTGTGATTTATGGACAAGTCCCGTCTTGAGTGTATCTGGTTATCAATACTATTTAGTTATTCTTGATGATTTTACTCATTATGTGTGGACCTTTCCCATTCGTCGCAAGTCCGAAGTTCATCGCCTCCTCGTTCTCTTTTACGCCTACGTCCAAACTCAATTCTCTCGCCCCATTCTCGCCTTTCAAACCGACAATGGCCGAGAGTTCGATAACCACGCCAACCGCACCCTTCTCGCCTCCCACGGCACCCTCCTCCGTCTCACTTGCCCATACACTTCCCAACAAAATGGCAAGGCCGAGCGCATCCTTCGCACACTTAACGACGGCGTCCGCACCCTTCTTCTTCATGCCTCCATGCCACCGTGCTGGTGGGCCGAAGCCCTTGCTACCTCTTCCTATCTCCTCAACCGGCGGCCATGCAAACCTCGACTCCTTACCACGCCGTTCGAGTTACTTTTCGGCCGCACACCTGAATTCCGCCATCTACGCATCTTCGGATGCCTCTGCTACCCCAATCTCCTCGCCACCACCGCCCACAAGCTATCTCCCCGCTCTGTAGCCTGCGTTTTTCTTGGTTACCCCGATGACCGAAAGGGATATCGTTGTTACGATCCGATCTCACGGCGTATTATTTTCTCACGACACGTTACGTTTGTAGAGACGGTCTTCCCGTTCAAAACGCTGCCTGACACCTCATCTATCTCCACCAATTCCTCCATCGATCCAAACCACCAGGATCACGTCGCTCCAACCACTCCTGCATGGGCGCCGCCCGAGCCCACCACTACATGTTCGCCACCTGGCTCGCCCGGCCCCTCCCCCACCCAAACTACCCCACCCATGCAACACATGCATCCACCATCGCCCGTTGCACCTGGCTCTCTCGACCCCACCCATCCCAACTCACGCATGCAGCCTACTGCTCCAGCCATCTCGCCCGCTGCACGTGGGACGCCTCTCACTCCGTCGAACCCACCGTCCCCTACACCCACCTCGCCTGCTGTGGCTTCGTCCAACCCTTCAACTACCACCACTCCGAACGCGCCGCCTGCCATGCATCCACATCCGATGGTGACACGGGCACGGCATGGCATTTTTCAGCCTAACCCACGCTACGCTAATATGCACGCCACCACCATCTCTCCGATTCCCTCCTCCGTCCGCGCTGCCCTGCAAGATCCAAATTGGCGCGCGGCAATGCAGGCCGAATACGATGCTCTTCTCGCTAACTCCACGTGGACTCTTGTTCCCCGGCCACCTCACACCAACATCGTGTCCGGCAAGTGGGTTTTCCGCATCAAAACAAAAGCCGACGGCTCTCTGGACCACTATAAAGCTCGTTGGGTTGTCCGCAGCTTCGCTCAACGCCCGGGCATCGATTTCGGGGAGACCTTCTCTCCGGTGGTCAAACCGGCCACAATTCGCACCGTGCTCACCTTGGCGTGCTCGCGTGGCTGGCCTGTTCACCAGCTTGACGTGAAAAACGCCTTCCTTCACGGCGTCCTTGATGAGCAGGTCTGCTGCTATCAGCCGGCCGGATTCGTGGACACCGCTCGCCGTGATCATGTATGTCGACTCTCTAAGTCGTTGTACGGCCTTAAGCAGGCCCCGCGGGCATGGTTCCGCCGCTTCGCCACCTTCGCCACCACTATTGGGTTCGCCGTGTCTCGCTCCGACGCCTCGCTATTCATACTGCGGCGGGGCCGTGATGCGGCCTACCTCCTGTTGTACGTCGACGACATCGTCCTCGCCGCTTCATCGACGCCCCTCCTCCGCAGCATCGTTGATCAGCTCCAGCGTGAGTTCGCTATGACGGACCTGGGAGACCTCCACTACTTCCTCGGCATCCGTGTTCATCGCACGCAACGTGGTTTCTTCCTCAACCAGGCCCAGTACGCCGACGAGCTTCTTCAGCGGGCCGGCATGTCTCAGTGTCATCCTGCATCCACTCCCGTTGACACGTCGCCCAAGGTCGCTGCTGATGCCGGCTCTCCGGTGGCCGATCCGTCCGAATACAGAAGCCTTGCCGGTGGGCTTCAGTATCTCACCATGACGCGTCCTGACTTGGCTTACGCGGTTCAGCAGGCATGTCTCCACATGCATGATCCTCGTGATTGCCATCTCGCCATCATCAAACGCATCCTGCGTTATGTTCGCGGCACCTCCACCTACGGTCTTTTCATATCCTCTTCAGCATCCACGGACATTGTGGCATACTCTGATGCGGATTGGGCAGGCTGCCCCGACCACTGGTGGAAAAACAGGCTTTCCGTCCAGCCCCATAAGTCGCGAAGCTGTAGGAACCGCGACCAATGGGACCTTTAGTCGCGTTCGAGGTGAACCGCGACCAAAGGCTCGGGCTGTGGCGCTCGGTGGCCACCGGTGCACGTGAGGGGCTTTAGTCGCGGTTGGCGTGACAACCGCGACTAAAGGTCTCGAGTTGCCCAAGGCCTTTAGATCGCGGTTGGCGTGCCAACCGGATTAAAGGTTAGACCTTTAGTCCCGTTGAGTCAGCAACCGCGACTAAAGGCCCGAACCTTTAGTCGCTGTTGGTTAGACCTTTAGTCCCGGTTGGTCCGCCAACCGCGACTAAAGGGATTTTCAAACTCTACCCCCGGGATCGCTTTTCAGTTTTAGAAAAACAAAAGAAAATTATGGAAATGTCAAAAAAATAAAATAAAATAAGTTTTCCATGTGATATGTGGTCTAGTTGTTGGGAAAATTAACAAATATGAATTTCGACTTTATTTGCAAAATCTCTCTGGAAATTCTTAAAATTGGCATAACTTTTGCATACGAACTCGGATGAAAAAGTTTTTTATATGAAAAATCATCTACTCGAAAAGTTACGGAACCCCGTTAAACATTTTTAGAATCCCCAAAAGCCTAACAGAAAAAAAGATACGGGGCTTTTAAGTTCTGGAGAGGCAAAAAAATTCAAAAAATTTCAAATTGTGGTCAAACTGTGGTCAAACAATGGTCAAACTAATTATTCTAGAATATTAGTGTTACTAAATAATTTTTTCAGTTTTTTTAAATTTTGGTCAAATCTGGTCAAACTGTGGTCAAAAAATGGTCAAACTAATTATTCCAGAAATATTAGTGTTACTAAATAATTATTGTTTTTTAAAACAATAGTTTCAAACTCAAACAGTGAAATGTGTCACTTCATGCTCAAGCTAAATACCTGAGGGTTAATAGAATTGACATCCTACTATTGTCGAAAACAACAAGTGCAGACTTGGAAACGAGGAGAATAGAACCCGGAAGTTAAGCGTGCTCAGTGGGGAGTGGGAGGATGGGTGACCGTTCGAAGTTAGATGATTTGGAATTATGAGGGTGATTAGAGATTAGAGGATAAATTGAGCAGTGATGAGGGGTGGTGATTAGAGATTAGAGGTTAAAATAATTCAGAAATTTGAAAATAAAAAAAAATGAAAAAATTCGCAAAAAAAATTCGTAAAAAAATTTAAACCTGCGGAGGAGGCTTTAGTCCCGGTTAGCCACGAGAACCGGGACTAAAGCCTTTAGTCGCGGTTCGTAAGAGGCCGCGACTAAAGGGGGGGGGGTCTTTAGTCGCGCCTATCTGGTCGCGGTTGCGCAGCCGCGACTAAAGGCCTTTGCCAACCGCGACTAAAGGCCTTTTTTCTACCAGTGGACACTCGCCGCTCGACCTCGGGCTACTGCGTCTACCTCGGCAGCACACTCGTCAGTTGGTCCTCCAAGAGACAGACCACTGTCTCTCTTTCCAGCGCCGAGGCCGAGTATCGAGCCGTGGCCAATGCCGTCGCTGACTGCGTTTGGTTACGGCAACTCCTGGACGAGCTTGGTTGTTCTCTTCCGCAGGCCACGGTTGTTTTTTGTGACAACATCTCGGCGGTGTACATGTCTACCAATCCCGTGCATCATCGGAGGACAAAGCACATCGAGCTGGACATTCACTTTGTGAGGGAGAAGGTGGCTCTCGGTGACTTCCGCATTGTACATGTTCCTACAACTCAACAACTAGCAGATATCATGACCAAGGGCCTCCCAGTGGCAGCTTTTCAAGCCTTCCGCTCCAGTCTATGCGTCTTGCCAGGCGCCGACGACTCGACTGCGGCGGGGTGTTAGAGATCGTGTGTGTGCACGTCGTGCGTGCGTGCACGTCCGTTGTAATTAGGCCCGAGTCTTATGGCTAGCTTTGTGTGAGTATAGTTGGCCCATGTGCCCATGTACAGATATATATCGTGTAAACTCCAGATGAATGAATACAGAGAGCGTTGCACGAGTCTTCTCTTCCTTCTGTCGTTCCAACTCAACATCTTGCAGTTCCATCCATCCCCTGTCCCGCCCTGACCCTGATCCATCTTCTACTCTGCTTGCATTGCAGTGGGTGCAGAAGCTCGCGAGCTTGGACTTCGACAGGGCCTGCAGTCCCTACAGCTTCTGCTATCGCTGCTGCAAGCACTTCTGCCCGCGCTGCTGCCCCGCCGTCCCACGCTGCCGCAGGCGTGATCACGGCAATCACCGCACGTTCATAATCCAGGTTCGTCTCTCGGTCTCAAGTCTCAACAAGAGTGATTCTTGGCTTCTTGGGACTGCTCCATCGATCGATCCATCCATCACTTGTTGCGGTTCTTGGTATTCATTCAGGTTAGACGGCGCGGGGGAGCGCTGTTCGTCAGACTGGTGGACGTTAACGTCTTCTACGACTGCTCTTACATCGAGGTGCGTGAGGGAACAAATCAAAACATGCTGTTTAATTTCTCTTGTCAAGAATTGAATTGGTGCGAATTCGGTCCAATTAAGCTTTGTCCTTCTGCTCTGTGAATGAATGCAGCCGGAGATCACACTCCCGGGTTGGGTGCGCCTGCATCCCAAGCCGGAGCAGGATGCCGGCGGCGGCGGCGGAGGACTGCCGTGCGGCTTCAGGGAATGCAACCGTCGAATAGCCCTAGAATATGATTTCTGCTCCATCTACTGTCAGGTACATACAGCTTCTTGGATCGTTCCTCTTATCTGGCCTTCCTTCTTGGGTACATACAGCTTCTTGGTTTCTCGATCAACCTCACCGGAGATCGTTCAATGTTGATCATGGCAGTTCGAAGAGGCATCCCTTGATCTGGTGATGCCCCCTACTCGCCAAGAGGTCCTGAGACGTCAGGTCCAGAAGGATCGTGTGCAGGGGCTCCTGACGATTGCGCGCTCAAATGGGACACCGGTCGTCAGTCTGGGACATGGATGGGACAAGTTCTGCCTCCTCTGCCACGCCGGATTCAGCCGTCAGGTGTGCCATCACCACGACAATCACGACACCATCGAAATCATAGACACCCCAGAAGGCGGTCTTGCCGCACGCTTCCTGCAAACTCACCATGGGAACTGGCTTGCCTCCTTGAGCACCGTTCAGGTGAGCCAGCCGCTTTTGTTTTCAGCAGAGTTATTGTGCAGAGAATGCTGGTTCTGTCGTCTGTGATCAGCCATTTTTCTCCGAATGAAATCCTTGCAGAGTTCTAGGGAGGAGAGAGATTATGGGTGGTTTTATACTGAGGTGATCGTGGAGGTGCCCTTGACGCAGCCACAGCCGCACCCAGTTTCAGAGCTACGCCCGAATTCTTGTCAGTGTGGTAGTGGCATCGGCAAGGACATGCTGTACTGCTCAGTTGACTGCATGGTTAGACTTGGACAGACATCCACCTCTTTGATCCCACCATGTTATTCTCATGCATCACCTGTATGTATTGTATACCCTTATTTGCTTCCTTACTTTCTGATGCCGGCTCAATTTTCCCACAAAATGCAGGTGTATGACTTGTGAGCAAGCAGAGTTTCGCAAGCCAAACCGATCGAGGGAGCTCAGCTGACAAGACATGGTTCTTTTTCCTAATTAGTGGCAGTTCTTGTGGTCAATTGCTTTCATTCTTTCATCTGTAAGAAACTGAAGATGTGTCTACTGAAGTACTGAGATGATACCTACTACAAACCTTGTGTATACTGATGGGTTACCAGTTCCAGCAGGATTAATTTGCAGTTCCTCTGGATCGATGTACATTTCACCTATTAATTAGTAGTAATTTTTAGTGTATGAACAATTGTTCCGACGATGGTCGGCAAAATCATCACAAAATCATACTGATTGTCAGTGTATACTCATCACATAATCAGGGAATCTTTACTTATGGTGATCGGCAAGGCAAACTTGAGGTCATTCTGTTTTCCAGTGTAGGGACAATTGTGACTCTGTTTTCCAGTAGATATTCTTTTTCCTAAGGGCAGTTCTTGTGGTCAATTACTTTTGTTCTTTCATCTGTAAGAAACTGAATGACGTGTCTACTAGTGAGATGATACCTACAAACGTTGTGTATACTGATGACTTACCAGTTCTAATTGTAGTTTCCCTGGATGTACATCTCACCTATGAGTAATTATCAGTGTATGAACAATTGTTCCGATGATGATCGGAAAAATCATTACAAAATCATACTAATTGTCAGTGTACACTCATCACATAATCAGCGAATCTTTAGAATGGTGATCGGCAAGGCAAACTTGAGGTCACTCTGTTTTCCAGTGTAGGGGCAATTGTGACTCTGTTTTCCAGTAGGATCATGTAGATATTGTTGTTCTTGATTGAATATTACTACTGAAACATATGCATGGTTGAATAATTAGAATATATCAGTATTGTTTAGTCAACATATTGAAGGTCTGGTACTTATAGTGCTAACACAAACACAATACTTTAGTGTGCTATAACTGTCTTAATTATTCTGAACAATTGATCCAGAACCGGTTCACATCAATGATCATGCTAGCCTTTATGCTACTCCCTCCGGACGCGAATAAAAGTTCAGCATGGACTTTTAGGTCGCTGAGTTGGCTAACAAAACATATGAAATATGCCATAAAAACTATATGTTTAGAAACTTCATTTGACAATGAATCTAAAGACATATAGTATTTTTTTTACGGCAAATAACATATAACTCACTAGTTAAACTGAAGATATAAAATCCGTGCCCGGCTTATATTCTCATCCAAAGGGCATAACATTTTCTTTCTTGAACGAATCATGCTAGTTTCGTTTTATGATTCTAAGCATGGAAATGCTGGTCTTTTTAGAACACAATATGTCATTGATTTGGTACAAAGAAACCAAAAGAATGGAATAACCGAAATGAGCACTAACAACAAAGATACCTAATAAAACCAAAGTTTCGTTTTATCGAGGCATGTACAAAGGCCTATTAGCGAAGATTGTCATACACCGCAAAATTCACACTTTTATAAAAATAATAATTTAAAAGCGGACTTAGTCCTATCTCCATCTCCAATACTATTAGCAAAGATTGTCGTGCAGCGCCAAAATTGACACTTTTGCAATAAAAAAACACGACTTAGTCAGATCTTCGTCAACGTACCAAATCCTCCGGGTGATGTATCACATCAAAATAGAAACAATGTAATTAGTGATTTTCACTAGGTGCAACTCCAGCAAGAGCTCCTAAACAAAAGTGCCATGAGAGCAAGGTTTACTAGTGTTATGTGCTAATTTTCTTGTGGTGAAAGATGGAGGTGAATACCAACATGATGATGTCCTTGAATGGTATAAATTATCAAGCATGTCGAAGGGCAAGATGGATGGCTTGTTATATGTTGAAGAATACTGGAAGTCGGTATTCTCCACTGAGACCGCAGAAGGGCAATAGTGAACATCCATGGAAACTACTTCATCGCCAAGATTGTGAGTTCATGGATAATTAGTCAATGACGAACCATATCATTGATGGGAGATATGAACACACTTTATGGTAGAAATTGAAGGAGTTGCATGCCTAGACTGAAGGTACCAGTAAGATGGTCTTAATTAGACAATTGGTTTGTCAAGGTTCAAAGAGGCACTCAAATCATAGTCGACGAATAATAATTTGTCGATCCTACTATGCTCTCAAGTTAAGGTAAAGAGAAGGTGGCTCGCAAAGGGAACTCACTTGGGAAAGAGACGCATTGATTTTACCTTGTTTGCCCAAACGGAAGACACCAGCAATATGGTCTTAATAAAACAATTGGTGTGTCAAAGTTCAAATAGGGCGCTCAAATCATAGATCATGTGAATACAATCCAAGGTGTCAACGAATAATGGTTCGTCAATCTTACTGGACAAAAGTTGAAGCAGAGAGAGGGTGATACCCAAAGGGAACTCACGGGTGAAAGAGACATGGTTGTTTTACCTAGGTTTGGGCCCCTCGATGAGTAATAGGCCTACGTTAATACTTCTGTTTATTGATCTCACGGAGTACTGCAACCGTTCCTTTTGGAAGCTTTTTCTCTAAGCTAGATGTTAGGGTTTGTACAACCCCCCCCTTGCCTTTGTATATAGGCAGCATTAGGCGGTTTATCTGGGGCTACCCTTGGTTGTATCCGATACCATCAGAGGATCGTGTGTCTAAGGGAATTGTATCTCATATATAACTGCCCGACCCTTGGAGTTTCACATATGTCTGTATACCTCACGAGTGCCTACTCAGTAGGACATTCTGATTGATATACTTACTCACCAGCAAGCTCCATGCCAGTACTCAAATTCGGAGCATGGCTCATATATTCTTTTATTTCAAGACGAGAATGTGGATAAACTGTCTATTCTTCTCCTAGAACATGTTACACTTAGAGCATCTCCAACCGCACCCCCAACAGGCCCCCTAGAAGACTTTTTCCGCGCTGGCGTCGAAAAAAAGCCCCAGTCGCGCCCCCAGGACGCCGAAATCTGCCGGCTCGGCCCGTTTTTCGGCCCGGCGATCGCAGGCCGAACCCGGCGCGGTGGGGGGCGCTCGGGGGCTCAGGCGTAAGGGAAAAGCACGCTTGGCCCACACCGTCAGGCAAAAAGTCAAGCCTATCGTCCAGATTCGCCTCCCACCCCCCGCGCGCTCGGCCGCCATCCGGCTGATCCCAGCGCCGCTCACCACCCACCACCGCTAGATAGGCCATTCCCCGCCGGAAAAAGAGTAGATGTTTCGCCGAGGGAGCCTCTCCACCACCTCTGGGTGATATTTCCGGCGTTCCGGCCGCGGAGGGGCGCGGGTGCGCGCCCACCGCGCCCGCAAGGTGTTCGGCGGTTTGCCTGCCTCGGCAATGGACTCGGACAACGAGGAGGCGCTCGCCACGCTGCTGGATGAGGAAGCCGATGCCGACGTTCAGGAACAGGAACATCTTGATACGTCTCCAACGTATCTATAATTTTTGATTGTTCCATGCTATCATATTACCCATTTTGGATGTTTATGGGCTTTACTAAGCACTTTTATATTATTTTTGGGACTAACCTATTAACCGAGGCCCAGCCCATATTGCTGTTTTTTTGCCTATTTCGGTGTTTCGAAGAAAAGGAATATCAAACGGAGTACAAACGGAATGAAACCTTCGGGAGTGTTATTTTGGAACAAACGCAATTCAGGAGACTTGGATTGGACGTCAAGAAGTAAACGAGGAAGCCACGAGGCAGGGAGGCACGCCCTAGGGGGGTGGGCGCGCCCCCCACCCTCGTGGGCCCCTCGTAGCTCCCCTGACCGACTTCCTTCGCCTATATATATCACAATACCCTGAAAACATCCAGGAGCACCACAAAACCCTATTTCCACCGCCGCAACCTTCTGTACCCGTGAGATCCCATCTTGGGGCCTTTTCCGGCGCTCCTTCGGAGGGGGAATCGATCACGGAGGGCTTCTACATCAACACCATAGCCTCTCAGATGAGTTGTGAGTAGTTTACCTCAGACCTTCGGGTCCATAGTTATTAGCTAGATGACTTCCTCTCTCTCTTTGAATCTCAATACAAAGTTCTCCGCGATCTTCTTGGAGATCTATTTGATGTAACTCTTTTTGCGGTGTTTTTGTCGAGATCCGATGAATTGTGGGTTTATGATCAAGTTTATCTATGAACAATATTTGAATCTCCACTGAATTATTTTATGTATGATTTGTTATCTTTGCAAGTCTCTTCGAATTATCAGTTTGGTTTGGCCTACTAGATTGATCTTTCTTGCAATGGGAGAAGTACTTAGCTTTGGGTTCAATCTTGGGGTGTCCTTTCCCAGTGACAACAGGGGCAGCAAGGCACGTATTGTATTGTTGCCATCGAGGATAAAAGGATGGGGTTTATATCATATTGCTTGAGTTTATCCCTCTACATCATGTCATCTTGCCTAATGCGTTACTCTGTTCTTATGAACTTAATACTCTAGATGCATGCTGGATAGCGGTTGATGTGTGGAGTAATAGTAGTAGATACAGAATCATTTCGATCTACTTGTCGCAGACGTGATGCCTATATACATGACCATGCCTAGATATTCTCATAACTATGCACTTTTCTATCAATTGCTCGACAGTAATTTGTTCACCCACCGTAATACTTATGCTATCTTGAGAGAAGCCAGTGAAACCTATGGCCCCGGGGTCTATTTTCCATCATATAAGTTTTCGATCTACTTTATTTTGCAATCTTTAATTTTCAATCTTTATCATAAAAATACCAAAAATATTGATCTTATTATTATCTCTATCAGATCTCACTTTCGCAAGAGGCCGTGAAGGGATTGACAACCCCTTTATCGCGTTGGTTGCGAGGTTCTTATTTGTTTGTGTAGGTACGAGGGACTTACATGTAGCCTCCTACTGGATTGAAACCTTGGTTCTCAAAAACTGAGGGAAATGCTTATGCTACTTTGCTGCATCACCCTTTCCTCTTCAAGGGAAAACCAACACAGTGCTCAAGAGGTAGCAAGAAGGATTTCTGGCGCCGTTGCCGGGGAGGTCTACGCACAAGTCAAGACATACCAAGTACCCATCACAAACTCTTCTCCCTCGCATTACATTATTTGCCATTTGCCTCTTGTTTTCCTCTCCCCCACTTCACCCTTGCCTTTTTATTCGCCCTCTCTTTCTCGTTCGCCTCTTTTACGCTTGCCTCTTGTGTGCTTGTATGTTGGATTGTTTGTCACGATGGCTTAAGATAATACTAAATTGTGTGACTTTTCCAATACCAACAATAATGATTTTCTTAGCACTCCGATTGCTCCTCTTACCGATGTTGAATCTTGTGAAATTAATGCTGCTTTGTTGAATCTTGTCATGAAAGATCAATTCTCTGGCCTTCCTAGTGAAGATGCCGCTACTCATCTAAACAACTTTGTTGATTTGTGTGATATGCAAAAGAAGAAAGATGTGGATAATGATATTGTTAAATTGAAGCTATCTCCGTTTTCACTTAGAGATCGTAATAAAACTTGGTTTCCGTCTTTGCCTAAAAATAGTATTGATTCATGGAATAAGTGCAAAGATACTTTTATCTCTAAGTATTTTCCTCCCGCTAAGATCATCTCTCTTAAAAACAATATTATGAATTTTAAGCAACTTGATCGTGAACATGTTGCACAATCTTGGGAGAGGATGAAATTAATGATTCACAATTGCCCTACACATGGATTAAATTTATGGATGGCCATACAAAATTTTTATGCCGGATTCAATTTTGCTTCTAGAAATCTTTTAGATTCGGCCGCGGGAGGCACTTTCATGGAAATCACTTTAGGAGAAGCTACTAAACTCCTAGATAATATTATGGTTAATTATTCTCAATGGCACACCGAAAGATCTACTAGTAAGAAAGTTCATGCGATAGAAGAGATTAATGTTTTGAGTGGAAAGATGGATGAACTTATGAAATTGTTTGCTAATAAGAGTGCTCCTATTGATCCTAATGATATGGCTTTGTCTACTGTGATTGATAATAATAATGAATATATGGATGTGAATTTTGTTGGTAGGAATAATTTTGGTAACAACGCGTATAGAGGAAACTTTAATCCTAGGCCGTTTCCTAGTAATTCCTCTAATAATTATGATAATTCCTACAACAACTCTTATGGAAGTTTTAATAAGATGCCCTCTGATTTTGAGATTAGGGTTAAGGAGTTTATGATTTCTCAAAAGAATTTCAATGCTTTGCTTGAAGAAAAATTGCTTAAGATTGATGAGTTGGCTAGGAACGCGGATAGAATTTCTCTTGATGTTTATTCTTTGATACTTAGATCTATTCCACCTAAGCATGATATCAATGGGTCTCTCAAAGCCATGAGAATTTCCATTGATGAGTGGAAAGAAAGAACCGCTAGGATGCATGCTAAGAAAGATTGCTTTGTAAAAGTGTGTTCTTCTAGTTTTCATGATAATAATGATGAAGATCTAAAAGTGATTGATGTGTATCCTATTAAATCTTTGTTTTGCAATATGAATCTTGATAATGATGGGACTGGAGATAAGTCAACTTTAGTTAAAAGGTGTCCCAATGATTCGGAGTTTTTAGATCTTGATGCTAAAATTGGTAAAAGTGGGATTGGAGAGGTCAAAACTTTACATAGCAATGAACCCACTATTTTGGATTATTTCAAGGAATTTAATTATGATAATTGTTCTTTGATAGATTGTATTTCCTTGTTGCAATCCGTGTTGAATTCTCCTCATGCTTATAGTCAAAATAAAGCTTTTACTAAACATATCGTTGATGGTTTAATGCAATCTTATGAAGAAAAACTTGAATTAGAAGTTTCTATCCCTAGAAAACTCTATGATGAGTGGGAACCTACTACTAAAATTAAAATTGAAGATCATGAATTCTATGCTTTTGTGTGATTTGGGTGCTAGTGTTTCCATGATTCCAAAAACTTTGTGTGATGTGTTAGGTTTCCGTGATTTTGATGATTGCTCTTTAAACTTGCACCTTGTGGTTTCCACCATTAAGAAACCTATGGGAAGGATTAATGATGTTCTTATTGTTGCAAATATGAATTATGTGCCCGTAGATTTTATTGTTCTTGATATAGATTGCAATCTTTCATGTCCTATTATCTTTGTAGACCTTTCCTTAGAACGATTGGTGCGATTATTGATATGAAGAAAGGAAATATTAGATTCCAATTTCCATTAACGAAAGGCATGGAAAACTTTCCTAGAAAGAAAATCAAATTACCTTATGAATCTATTATGAGAGCCACTTATGAATTGAATACCAAAGATGGCAATACTTAGATCTATTCTCGCTTTTATGCCTAGGTAGGGGCGTTAAACGATAGCGCTTGTTGGGAGGCAACCCAATTTTATTTTTGTTCTTTACTTTTTGCTACTGTTTAGTATTAAATAATTTATCTAGCCTCTGGTTAGATGTGGTTTTATGTTTTAATTAGTGTTTGTGCCAAGTAGAACCTATAGTGTCATCTTGGGTGATAGTTAATTTGATCTTGCTGAAAAACATAAACTTTTGCGCGCACAAGAATAATTTTAATAAATCACAGAAATGTGATTTTTAGTTTATTCTTTTTGAAGAAGATTAATAGACAAATTGCCTAGGACTTCTATTTTGGTACGAGTTTTAATGTTCTAGAAGTATTCGAAAGTTACAGATTGCTATAGACTGTTCTGTTTTTAACAGATTCTGTTTTTCGTGTGTTGTTTGCTTATTTTGATGAATCTATGGCTAGTATCGGTGGGTATGTGTGACGCCCCCGATTCAATCGTATACTAATCATACATGCAAACGTGTACAATCAAGATCAGGGACTCACGGGAAGATATCACAACACAACTCTAAAAATAAAATAAGTCATACAAGCATCATAATACAAGCCAGGGGCCTCGAGGGCTCGAATACAAGTGCTCGATCATAGACAAGTCAGCGAAAGCAACAATATCTGAGTACAAAGACAGGTTAAATAAGTTGCCATAAGATGGCTAGCACAAACTGGGATACACATCGAAAGAGGCGCATGCCTCCTTCCTGGGATCCTCCTAAACTACTCCTGGTCGTCGCCAGCGGCCTGCACGTAGTAGTAAGCACCTCCAGTTTAGTAGGAGTCGTCGTCGACGGTGGCGTCTGGATCCTGGGCTCCAACGCCTGGTTGCGCATCCGAGAAGAAAAGGAAAGAGGGGGAAAAGAGGGAGCAAAGCAACTGTGAGTACTCATCCAAAGTACTCGCAAGCAAGGATTTACACTACATATGCATGGGTATATGTGTAAAGAGGCAATATTGGTGGACTGAACTGCAGAATGCCAGAATAAGAGGGGGATATCTAGTCCTATCGAAGACTACACTTCTGGCAGCCTCCGTCTTGCAGCATGTAGAAGAGAGTAGATTGAAGTCCTACAAGTAGCATCGCATAGAATAATCCTACCCCACTAGT
This sequence comes from Aegilops speltoides, assembly GCA_021437245.1. Lineage (NCBI taxonomy): Eukaryota > Viridiplantae > Streptophyta > Magnoliopsida > Poales > Poaceae > Aegilops > Aegilops speltoides. The sequence continues at coordinate 54,837,924 of CM038147.1, forward strand.
AGAAAAGGGGGCATTTGTCCCGGTTCGTAAGGGCCTTTAGTCTCGGTTCATGAACCGGGATTAATGGGTCGTTACTAATACCTCCCCCCTTTAGTCCCGGTTCAAACACGAACCGGGACAGATGGTCCTCCACGTGGCCGGTGCGCCGAGCCCAGGCACGGGGGCCTTTGCTCCCGGTTGGTGGCACCAACCGGGAACAAAAGGCATCCACGCGTCAGCATTCCAGTGGCTGGGGTTTTTGTTTTTTTGAAAGGGGGGGGGTTGGGGGTTTTGGGGGTTAATTTAGGTGTTTCATATATTGTGTTAGCTAGCTAATTAATAGAGAGAAGTGTCCTCTCTTATGTCCGTGCTTGGTCGACGCTACGTACTATATACATATAGCCCTCGACACGCTAGCTAAGGGAACCATTGAGTACAGAAGTTCATCATGCATACCGAGAGAAATGATCGATCGACCTCTCCTTCTCCAAGAGATTGGTCGAACAACAAGTTTTCGGATCATGTACGTCCGACGCTACTGGCTACATACATGTACAATATATAAGATCTCTCAATTATAGTCCCCTAGCATTTGAAATCAACTTCCACATGGTATTCTCCAGCTTTATTGATGACGTGGTCAAGAAAGAATCCCGCCAATTCCTCTTGAATTGCTTAATTTCATGCGATCTGGTTCTAGGAATTCATTCCGCATCTGCCACATCTAATTTGAAGAAGGGGGTTAATTAATACATATATATGAATGAAACTCAACAGAAATGATGGTGTAATAAAATGAAATTGTGAATATTATTGCTTATGCACTTCATATTGTCTTTGAGAGTAGCCCCGCGTGTTTTTCAAAGTCGCGGTGTGGATGAACTCACACACGTAGTATCCACAGAAATCATTCCCTTGTTCCTGCCACAAGCACTTTACGAGAAATAGAGGTCAACCAAACTGATAATGAAGCATTATAAATGGCATTGATGAAAGTATAGCTATAGAATCAACGGGAGATGCGCGCAACTAGCTAGCCAGTAGTACTTACTTTCGGGTATGTATATCGCAGCTCCTTCGGCAGTCCCAGAGCTTCTACGGCGAACTGTTTCCAAACACTCCAAACCCTGCGGCGAACTGGTGCGATAATGATCGATTGAACTTACTTGTTGAACATTACAGTCATGTCCGCATAGGTTTTGGGATCTTTCCGTCTCGAGTCTAAGACGGTTACTAGTCCACGATCAAGCTTAATCTCCAGAAGAATATAGTGGTACCTGCGCACGCATGCATAACTCATCAATTACATTACTATAACCTCGCTCGAGTAATAAGGGAAATCGAATATGCAAATGACAGTAAAACTCACTTGCCGTTGTAAGGAAAGAGTATGGTATCTTTGTTCTGATTTTTGATCAATGATTGTAGCAAGTTGTCCTCGGCCTCTTTGACATGCTTTTCAACCAGAAATACATCTATGATATTTGTGTTAATGAACCCAATATCATAAATTTTTTGTTTTTTGCACTTGACGATCTTCAATCTGCATAATATATTGAGGATAATTAATTATAAATACATGCAATGAAAGAGCCAAGCTATATATAGAGACTTAATGACAGAAATAGTACTTACAGGCAGTAGCAAAAGACCGTTAATTTATCGAGGGCCTTTTGATTGAAGAACTCAAGCACTCCTCAAATGGAACAGCAATGATCATTTCCAACGAGGTCGTGCTCCTCTTTAATTCTCAGATACAAAGTATTCGTCCCCCCAGACTCTCTGTTGGTTTTCATGTACCAAGTATGGAATCTTCGCATCATCGTTGTTAGAGATTTTTCATCTTTGACGAGAGGCTTCCCGTACTCGTATTTGTGTTCTTCCACCTCCATGAATTGTGCATCGTCAGGCAGGTAATCTTGTAGATTGCCATAACCGGCCACCATCCCCGGAACATTAGCGACGATGTTGCCGCTAGACACATTGAGCGGGGGGCACGATTTGTTTGCTTCTTCGCCGAGCTGGTCAATTTTTTTCGTAGCTTCTCGTTCTCTTGCTCTTTGATGTCTGACAGTACTTCCCGACCGCTCCACTTGGAGATATGTCTGTTCAGTAATGCGCTCATAGTTGGTTCTCGGTGGAGACTTTGCCGGTTTCCTCAGGGCATCGAGAGTGCACTTTGCTTTCACTGGATCTACCTTCTCCTCCGGAGGTGGATGTCTCTTTGCTTTCACCCCTTCAAAGAACTCCTTCACATGGCTCCGCATGATCGTATCGTTTTCCTCCTCGGTCCTCTCGTACGGTAACTTCTCTAGAGGCTTTAGAGGTGGACCGTATCTATATTGCCTCTCTTCTCTTCTTGTGCTGCTAGACGCCGGAGCAGACGGAGTGGCTGCAGCGTCTGTCTTCTTTCGTGCTTTCTTATGAGGCGGAGGAGAAGGACTACGACGCGCCGGAGCAGCCGGGGCGGCGGCGGGTCTCTTCCGCCCTTGCTGGTGAGGCGGAGAAGCAGGAGGCTGCTGGCTGCTCGGGAGCGCTGGCGCAGGCGGAGAAGGAGGCGGAGTGCCGCCACGCGCCGGAGAAGGAGGCGGACTGCCGCCATGCATGCCCTGATCGTCACTCGCCGGAGGAGGAGGCGGTGGAGGAGGCAGAGTGCCCTGACTCGCCGGAGGAGGAGGAGGAGGCGGAGGCATCCAGTTCGGAAGGTTGATGAGCTTCTTCCGCCATAGGCATGGAGTCTTCAGAGCAGAACCCAGCCTAGTCTCCCCTTCAGCGGTAGGGTGATCAAGCAGGAGGTCCTCAAATCCCTCCGTTATTTCATCCACCATCACCTTAGCATATCCTTCTGGAATCGGCTAGAAGTGATAAGTTGTGTCGGGTCCACTAGGATAAACTTGGCCATCAGCCGCCTTGACCTTCAAATTCATCCATCGCGCCATAATGTGGCTATTTTGAGACTCCGTGATATCATCCACGGGATAGCTGGCAGGAGCCGTCAAGACATGCTCCGGCTGAAGCAGCTCGGTGGAAGCCACGCTGCTTCTCCGCTGAGATGGCGGGGTAGCTTCGGGGGAAGCTTTGGCAGGTCATTTGATGCGATCTGCTGCTTCTCGTTCCTCTTCTCGTTCCTCTAGCCCCATTACCCTTTCGTGCAGCGCCTGTAGTTGGTCCTGCTCCAGTTTCTTCCTCCTCTCGTGGGTTTTGTAACCCCCTACGTCCGTAAAACCAACCTTCCACGGAATGGAGCCTGGCGTGCCTTGTGTCCGTCCAGGGTGCTCAGGATTCCCAAGGGCCATTGTGAGCTCGTCCTTCTCCCTGTTTGGAAGGAACGTCCCTCGCTGTGCTGCATCGATATAGTGTCGAAGGTTCTTGACTGGTATTTGCAATTGCTCGTCCGTCCAATGGCACTTCCTCATTATAGGTCCAAGATTCCGCCAGCCCCGAAGAACCAAGTCCGGCAACGGTCTGGCCAGTACATTGTCTCTGGTTCGATTCCTTTTTCAAGCAGATCATGCTCAGCCTTGGACCACTTAGGCCAGGCTTTGAGGTAGCCACCTGACCCCGTGCGATGGTGAAGCTTCTTCTTCGCAGCATTTTGCTTGTTTGTCACCGACATCTTCTTACTCTTTTCTGATGTCTTGTGGGCCACAAATGCGGGCCAGTGATCTTTGATCTTCTCATATTTGCCGATGAATTCTGGTGTCTTTTTTTTGTCGATAGACTGGTTCAGCTCTTTCCTCCACCTCCTCATTAGGGTTGCCATCTTCTTAAGAGCACAAGACTTGATTAATTGCTCTTTAACTGTCTTCTCCGGATCCTCCTCTGGCGGTAGGGTGAAATTTGCCTTCAGCTGAGTCCAAAGATCTTCTTTCTGCATATCATTGACATAAGACACCTCAGGGTCTTCCTCCTTAGGCTTATACCATTGATGGATGCTGATCGGGATCTTGTCCCTAACAAGAACCCCGCACTGAGCAGAAAATGCCTTCCTTGTCCGGATGGGTTCAATCGGTTCGCCGTCGGGCGTGATTTCTATGATCTCAAACTTTCCATCCCAGCTCAACTTTTTCTTTGGGCCTCGTCTCCTTACCGAAGTTGTGCTCGATCCGGAGGGCTAGAAATTATAAGGAAGAAAGACGAGAGTAATTAATATGTGTACATATACCAAAACAATGGATGTATCAATTAACTAGTCAGCACGGGCTTAACTAATATATATATACCTGGCCGGACTCGGTTTGGTCACCGGAGCAGTCAGCACGGTCTCCTTCTTGTACCTCCATTGTGTCACCGGAGCCATCATGAACATAGTCCTCTTCTTGTACCGGCATTAATGGGCTGAAGCAATCATGAACATAGCCCTTTTCTTCACCCAGTCCTTCCTGACCATCGGTGTCGTTGAGAAATGACGCAACTTCATCACTTCCTTGTGCGATTATGTCCCCCAACATCGCTTCTGTTTCTTCGTCTCGGGAGTGCTCAATCGTTTGATATATATATATATATATATATATATATATATATTAGTGGAAAACGTAGAACTAGCTAGCTAATCACAATAAGGAATCATGTTAGTGGCCTCGACGCTGCTTCTCTAGGGTTTGGGGTCGCCTCGACACAACGCTTCAAAGGTTTGGGGTGGCCTCGACGACAACGCTCTTTTAACTTGGTAAATTTGGGTGGCCTCGAGAGAGTTAATTTGTCGGGTAGGGGCGTGGCGGGAGGGGGTAGGAGACCAACATCGTTTTCTCTCTAGGGTTTGGGTGTCCTCGAGAGTTTTGGTCGAGCGAGAGGGCCGAGGGGGGTGCTGCCGTTGTATAAGTTATCACGGTCGAGAGGGGGTATATATATCGACCGCCCCTCATGTCGAAGTTATCTCGAGGGGGTTATATCGACAACGACGCGACATACATATACATGGGAAAATAATGTTATCGGGGAGGGGGTATCGGTACCCCCGCCCCTCGTGTTGAAGTTTCTTCTTTCTCCTCTATTCCTTTCTTCTTCTTCTACTCTTCTTCTTCTACTCTTCTTTTTCTTCTTCTCCCTCGAGAAAGGAAAATAAGGAAAAGGAAGAAAAGAGGAAGAAGGAAGAAGTAAGAAGAAAAAAAAAGAGGAGAAGAAGAAAGGAATAGAGGAGAAGAAGAAAAAAAAATAGAATTTCTATTCCTTTCTTCTTCTCCTCTTCTTTTTCTTCTTTTTTCCTCTTCTTATTTATTTCTCCTCTTCTTCCTCTCCTCTTCTTCTCCTTTCTTCCTCTTCTTATTTTCCTTTTTCCTCTCATTCTTTTAGTATTGCTTGTTTAAAAAAAATGTTCAAATAGAAAATTTTGAAAAAACAAAGGTTTTGCCTAATGCATTGTTCATAGGAATATACAAACATTTGCATATTCTACAATAATTAATATCACCAAAAAAAGAGGAGAAGAAGAAAGGAATAGATCAGGAGAAGATCAAAGAAAAAAAAGAAAAAAAAAGAGGAGAAGAAGAAAGGAATAGAGGCGAACAAGAAAAAATAGAAAATTTTCTATTCTTTCTTCTTCTCCTCTATTCCTTTCTTCTCCTCTTCATTTTCTTCTTTTTTCTTCTTCTTATTTATTTCTCCTCTTCTTCCTCCCCTCTTCTTCTCCTTTCTTCCTCTTCTTATTTTTCTTTTTCCTCTCATTCTTTTTCTTGTTCTTCCTTTCCTAGCTAGATATATAAAAATTTTCTAAAAATTAAACTAACCTAAAATGTACTAAATCAGAGAACATATATAGATAAAACTTTTCTAAAAATCTAACTTTTGCATATATGTATACTTTAAAACATCATTACAATTGAAAAAATACATACATACATAAAGAAACATGTAAAAAATACATACATACATATATGAACAAACATAAAAAATTACATATATATAAAAAATACATACATACATACATGAATCTAAAAACATATAAAAAATAGCATGTATAACTAAAAAAATAGCACGGCGGCGGCGGGGCCTCAGAGGCGCGGTGCTCACAGAGGGAGGAGTCTTGTGCGGCAGCGTCAGGCGAAAGAAGGGCGCGGCGAGTGTCGAGGCAGAGGCGGTGCTTGTGCAAGGCAGGGGCGGAGCGTTGGGGCAGGGACGGCGCGTGGCGATGGCGACGGGCGGCGAGGGCACGGGCAACGGCGAAGCGCGCGGCAGCGACGACGACGGGCGCGAACAACGGCGACGGCGACAATGAAGCGGCGGGCGGCGTCGGGCAGCTGGCGGCGACAAGTTGCTCGGCGTTGTTGGGGGGCAACTGTAGTGATGAACTCTGCAAAATCGCGAAGTGCTACTTATATACCACGAGCATTGGTCCCGGTTCGTGACACCAACCGGGACCAATGCTACTAGTCCCGGTTGGTGCCACCAACCGGACCAAAGGCCTTTTTCGGCAGCCCAAAGGGCGGAAGCGGCTCACTTTCGTGCGGTTGGTGCCACCAACCGACCAATCTGCTTTAGTCCCGGTTGGTGCCGCCAACCGGGACCAAAGGCCTCAGATCTTGCCTGCGTCGGGGCCAAAGTTTAGTCCCACCCGCTAGTTGAGAGGGGCGCGCGATGGTTTATAAGCCCCACTACCGCACCCCTCTCGAGCTCCTCTCCACCGCAGCTTCGGGCCTACTTGCTGTTGCTTTGCTGATGGGCCTTACGGGCCTCTGCGGGCTGAATCTGGCCCATAGTAGGGTGTCATGTCGTATTCGGGCCGTGGGGGCGATGGGAGGCATTTTTTTGTTTTTTGTTTTCTTTACTTATTGTTGTTATTTTATTTTTTCCAGTTTTTTGTTTTGTTTTCTGCATTATTTATTTTCTTTTGTTTTTGCTTTATTTTTAATTCTTTTTGTTTTAGTTTTAGGAAAATTATAAACTTTCTGTTAGTGCCATTAGTTTTCAAATTTGAAAACACTTTTTCTTTTTGTTTTCTTTCTTGCTTTATTTTTTTATTTTTTTTCTACTTACAACAAAATACTTATTGTTGTTTTTTTGTTTTGTTTTCTACATTATTTATTTTCTTTTATTTTTTGCTTTATTTTTCAATTCTTTTTTGCTTTTAGTTTTAGGAAAATTATAAACTTTCTGTTAGTGCCATTAGTTTTCAAATTTGAAAACACTTTTTTGTTTTTTTGTTTTCTTTCTTGCTTTATTTATTTTATTTTGTTTCTACTGACAACAAAATACTTATTGTTGCTATTTTTAATTATTACGAGGGCCAAACCATAAGACATTAAAGCATTTCAAATGAACTCTGAAAAAGTTGAAAGTTGGCATGGTATCATAAAATGACCCACATAGCATGTGCATGTACAAAAACGGACAATGGTATCATACTCGTCAGTTATAAAGTTGGCATGGTATCATCATAATAGTTGCGGGAGAAAGTCTTCACTTTTTCTTCGCTTGTGTCATTTGCTTATTGCGCCGTAACCATGGATAATCTTCATCGTTTATCAGGATGTTGGGGTGAGCCTTGACTTTGAAGGGAGGAATTTCATGAAACTTTTCATAATCTTCAGACATGTCTGTCTTGCCCTCCACTCCCACGATGTCCCTTTTTCCTGAAAGAACTATGTGGCGCTTTGGCTCATCGTATGATGTATTCGCTTCCTTATCTTTTCTCTTTCTCGGTCTGGTAGACATGTCCTTCACATAGATAACTGTTGGGTAACGTTGTAATTTCAAAAATTTTCCTACGCACACGCAAGATCATGGTGATGCATAGCAACGAGAGGGGAGAGTGTTGTCTACATACCCTTGTAGACCGAAGCGGAAGCGATCACAACGTAGAGGAAGTAGTCGTCACGTTCTCCTCGCGATCCGACCGATCCGGCGCCAAGTTACTCGGCGCCCGAGTTCTTGACACACGTACAGCTCGATGGCGCTCCTCGGGCTCCAATCCAAGAGAGCTTCGGGAGGAGAGTTCCATCAAGACGACGGCGTGGTGGCGATCTTGATGTTCTACGGCGCAGGGCTTCTCCTAAGCTTTATGACGATATGACCGAGGTGGAATATGGTGGAGGGGGCACCGCACACGGCTAAGGATCGATCCGTAGATCAACTTGTATGTTCTAGGGTGCCCCCTTTCGTATATAAAGGAGCAAGGGTGCGGCCGGCCCTTGAGGAGGCGCGCGAGGAGTCCTACTCCCACCGAGTAGGACTCCCCCTTCCTAGTTGGAGTAGGATTGGGGGAGGAAAGAGGGAAGGGGGGGCGCCTCCTCTCCTTGTCCTATTCGGACTAGGGGAGGGGCGCGGCCTGCCCTGGCCGCCCTTCCTCTTCTCCCTCATGGCCCACTAAGGCCCAATAACCCCGGGAGGGTTCCGTAACCCCGGTGTTCCAAAAATCCCGATTTCACCCGAACCATTCCAACTCCAAATATAGGCTTCCAATATATCAATCTTTATGTCTCGACCATTTCGAGACTCCTCGTCATGTCCGTGATCACATCCGGACTCAACTTCTTCGTACATCAAAATACACAAACTCATAATATAACCGCATCGAAACCTTGCTGCGTGCGGACCCTACGGTTCGAGAACAATGTAGACATGACCGAGACACGCCTCCGGTCAATAACCAATAGCGGACTTGGATGCCCATATTGGCTCCTGCATATTCTACTAAGATCTTTATCGGTCGAGACCGCATAACAACATACGTTGTTCCCTTTGTCATCGGTATGTTACTTGCCCGAGATTCGATCGTCGGTATCCAATACCTAGTTCAATCTCGCATCGCAAGTCTCTTTACTCGTTCCGTAATACATCATCTCACAGCTAACTTATTAGTTGTAATGCTTGCAAGGCTTCAGTGATGTGTATTACCGAGAGGGCCCAGAGATACCTCTCCGACAATCGGAGTGACAAAACCTAATCTCAAATACGCCAACCCAACATCCGCCTTTGGAGACACCTGTAGTACTCCTTTATAATCACCCGATTACGTTGTGACGCTTGGTAGCACCAAAGTGTTCCTCCGTAAACGGGAGTTGCATAATCTCATAGTTACAGGAACATGTATATGTCATGGATAAAAGCAGTAGCAACATACTAAACGATCGTGTGCTAAGCTAATGGAATGGGTCATGTCAATCAGATCATTCAACTAATGATGTGACCTTGTTAATCAAATAACAACTCTTTGTTCATGGTTAGGAAACATAACCATCTTTGATTAACAAGCTAGTCTAGTAGAGGCATACTAGTGACATACTGTTTGTCTATGCATTCACACATGTATTATGTTTCCGGTTAATACAATTCTAGCATGAATGATAAACATTTATCATGAAATAAGGAAATAAATAATAACTTTATTATTGCCTCTAGGGCATATTTCCTTCAGTCTCCCACTTGCACTAGAGTCAATAATCTAGATCACATCACCATGTGATTAACACCCATAGTTCACATCGCCATGTGATCAACACCCAAAGGGTTTACTAGATTCAGTAATCTAGTTCACATTTCTATGTGATTAACACCCAAAGAGTACTAAGGTGTGATCATGTTTTGCTTGTGAGAGAATCTTAGTCAACGGGTCTTTCACATTCAGATCCGTTATGTATTTTGCAATTTTTTATGTCTACAACGCTCTGCACGGAGCTACTCTAGCTAATTGCTCCCACTTTCAATATGTATCTAGATCGAGACTTAGAGTCATCCAGATCGGTGTCAAAACTTGCATCGACGTAACCCTTTACAACGAACCTTTTGTCACTTCCATAATCGAGAAACATATCCTTATTCCACTAAGGATAATTTTGACCGTTGTCCAGTGATCTACTCCTAGATCACTATTGTAATCCCTTGCCAAACTCAGTGTAGGGTATGCAATAGATCTGGTACACAGCATGGCATACTTTATAGAACCTATGGCCAAGGCATAGGGAGTGACTTTCATTCTCTTTCTATCTTCTGCCGTGGTCGGGTTTTGAGTCTTACTCAATTTCACACCTTGTAATACAGGCAAGAACTCTTTCTTTGACTGTTCCATTTTGAACTACTTCAAAATCTTGTCAAGGTATGTACTCATTGAAAAACTTATCAAGCGTCTTGATCTATCTCTATAGATCTTGATGCTCAATATGTAAGTAGCTTTACCGAGGTCTTTCTTTGAAAAACTCCTTTCAAACACTCCTTTATGCTTTGCAGAATAATTCTACATTATTTCCGATCTACAATATGTCATTCACATATACTTATCAAAAATGCTGTAGTGCTCCCACTCATTTTTTAGTAAATACAGGATTCACCGTAAGTCTGTATAAAACTATATGCTTTGATCAACTCATCAAAGCGTATATTCCAACTCCGAGATGCTTGCACCAGTCCATAGATGGATCGCTGGAGCTTGCACACTTTGTTAGCTCCTTTAGGATCGACAAAACCTCTTGGTTGCATCACATACAACTCTTCTTCAATAACTCCATTAAGGAATGCAGTTTTGTTTATCCATTTGCCAGGTTTCATAAAATGTGGCAATTGCTAACATGATTCGGACAGACTTTTAAGCATCGATACGAGTGAGAAAATCTCATTGTATTCAACATCTTGAACTTTGTCAAAAACCTTTTTCGACAAGTCTAGCTTTGTAGATAGTAATACTACTATCAATGTCCGTCTTCCTCTTGAAGATCCATTTATTTTCTATGGTTTGCCGATCATCGGGCAAATCCATCAAAGTCCATACTTTGTTTTCATACATGGATCATATCTCGATTTCATGGCCTCAAACCATTTTGCGGAATCTGGCTCATCATCGCTTCCTCATAGTTCGTAGGTTTGTCATGGTCAAGTAACATGACCTCCAGAACAGGATTACCGTACCACTCTGGTGCGGATCTCACTCTATTTTACCTACGAGGTTCGGTAGTAACTTGATCTGAAGTTACATGATCATCATCATTAGCTTCCTCACTAATTGGTATAGTAGTCACAAGAACCGATTTCTGTGATTAACTACTTTCCAATAAGGGAACAGGTACAGTTACCTCATCAAGTTCTACTTTCCTCCCACTCACTTCTTTCGAGAGAAACTCCTTCTCTAGAAAGGATCCATCTTAAGCAACGAATATCTTGCCTTCGGATCTGTGATAGAAGGTGTACCCAACAATTTCCTTTGGGTATTCTATGAAGACGCACTTCTCCGATTTGGGTTCCAGCTTATCACGATGAAACTTTTTCACATAAGCATCACAACTCCAAACTTTTAAGAAACGACAACTTGGGTTTCTTGCTAAACCACAGTTCATATAGTGTCGTCTCAACGGATTTAGATGGTGCCCAATTTAATGTGAATGCAGCTGTCTCTAATGCATGATCCCAAAACGATATTGGTAAATCAGTAAGAAACATCATAGATTGCACTATATCCAATAAAGTGCGGTTACGATGTTTGGACACACCATAACATTGTGGTGTTCCAGGTGGCGTGAGCTGTGAAACTATTCCACATTGTTTTAATTGAAGACCAAACTCGTAACTCAAATATTTGTCTCTACGATCAGATCGCAGAAACTTTATTTTCTTGTTACGATGATTTTTCCACTTCACTCTGAAATTCTTTGAACCTTTCAACTATTTCAGACTTATGTTTCATCAAGTAGATATACCCATATCTGCTCAAATCATCTTGTGAAGGTCAGAAAATAACGATACTTGCCACGAGCATCAACACTCATTGGATCGCATACATCGGTATGTATTATTTCCAATAAGTCAAGAGCTTGTTCCATTGTTCCGAGAACGGAGTTTTAGTCATCTTGCCCAAAAGGCACGGTTCGCAAGCATCAAGTGATTCATAATCAAGTGATTCCAAAATCCCATCAAGATGGAGTTTCTTCATGCGCTTTACACCAATATGACCTAAACGGCTGTGCCACAAATAAGTTGCAATATCATTATTAACTTTGCATCTTTTGGTTTCAATATTATGAATATGTGTATCACTACGATCGAGATCCAATGAACCATTTTCATTGGGTGTGTAACCATATAAGGTTTTATTCATGTAAACAGAACAACAGTTTATTCTCTTACTTAAATGAATAACCGTATTGCAATAAACACGATCAAATCATATTCATGCTCAACGCAAACACCAAATAACATTTATTTAGGTTCAACACTAATCCCGAAAGTATAGGGAGTGTGCGATGATGATCATATCAATCTTGAAACTACTTTCAACACACATCGTCACTTCACCCTTAACTAGTTTCTGTTTATTCTGCAACTCCCGTTTCGAGTTACTACTCTTAGCAACTGAACCAGTACCAAATACCGAGGGGTTGCTATAAACACTAGTAAAGCACACATCAAACACCTGTATATCAAATATACCCTTTTTCACTTTGCCATCCTTCCTATCCACCAAATTTGTAGGGCATTTCCGCTTCCAGTGACCATTTCCTTTGCAGTGTAAGCACTCAGTTTCAGGCGTTGGTTCAGCTTTGGGCTTCTTCGTGGGCGTGACAACTTGCTTGTCAATCTACTTGAAGTTCCCCTTTCTTTCCCATTGCCCTTTTCTTGAAACTAGTGATCTTGTCAACCATCAACACTTGATGCTCTTTCTTGATTTCTACCTTCGTCGATTTCAACATCACGAAGAGCTCGGGAATCATTTTCGTCATCCCTTGCATACTATAGTTCATCACGAAGTTCTACTAACTTGGTGATGGTGACTAGAGAATTCTGTCAATCACTATCTTATCCGGAAGATTAACTCCCACTTGATTCAAGCGATTGTAGTACCTGCATAATCTGAGCACATGCTCACTAGTTGAGCGATTCTCCTCCATCTTTTAGCTATAGAACTTGTTGGAGACTTCATATCTCTCAACTCGGGTATTTGTTTGAAATATTAACTTCAACTCCTGGAACATCTCATATGGTCCATGATGTTCAAAACATCTTTAAAGTCCCGATTCTAAGCCATGAAGCATGGTGCACAAAACTATCAAGTAGTCATCATATTGAGCTAGCCAAACGCTCATAACGCCCGTGCATCCGCTCTGCAATAGGTTTTTCACCTAGCGGTGCATCAAGGACATAATTCTTCTGTGCAGCAATGAGGATAAACCTCATATCACGGATCAAATCCGCAATATTGCTACTAACATTTTTCAACACAGTTTTCTCTAGGAACATATCAAAACAAACATATGAGAGCAACAACGCAAGCTATTGATCTTACAACATAATTTGCAAAATACTACCAGGACTAAGTTCATGATAAATTTAAGTTCAATTAATCATATTACTTAAGAACTCCCACTTAGACAGACATCTCTCTAGTCATCTAAGTGATCACGTGATCCAAATCAACTAAACCATAACCGATCATCACGTGAGATGGAGTAGTTTTCAATGGTGAACATCTTATGTTGATCATATCTACTATATGATTCACGCTCGACCTTTCGGTCTCCGTGTTCCGAGGCCATATCTGCATATGCTAGGCTCGTCAGTATAACTGAGTATTCTGCGTGTGCAAAACTGGCTTGCACCCGTTGTAGATGGACGAGAGCTTATCACACCCGATCATCACGTGGTGTCTCGGCACGATTTAACTTTGGCAACGGTGCATACTCGGGAGAACACTACTTGATAATTTTAGTGAGAGATCATCTTAAAATGCTACCGTCAATCAAAGCAAGATAAGATGCATAAAGGATAAACATCACATGCAAATCAATATAAGTGATATGATATGGTCATGATCATCTTGTGCTTCGTGATCTCCATCTTCGCAGCACCATCATGATCACCATCGTCACCGGCGCGACACCTTGATCTCCATCGTAGCATCGTTGTCGTCTCGCCAATCTTATGCTTCTACGACTATCGCTACCGCTTAGTGATAAAGTAAAGCATTACAGGGCGATTGCATTTCATACAATAAAGCGACAACCATATGGCTCCTGCCAGTTGCCGATAACTTCGGTTACAAAACATGATCATCTCATACAATAAAATATAGCATCACTTCTTGACCATATCACATCACAACATGCCCTGCAAAAACAAGTTAGATGTCCTCTACTTTGTTGTTGCAAATTTTACGTGGCTGCTACGGGCTTAAGCAAGAACCAATCTCACCTACGCATCAAAATCACAACGATACTTCGTCAAATAGACTCCGCTTTAACCTTCTCAAGGACCGGCGTAGCCACACTCGGTTCAACTAAAGTGAGAGAGACAGACACCCGCCAGTCACCTTTAAGCAACGAGTGCTCGTAGCGGTGAAACCAGTCTCGCGTAAGCGTACGCGTAATGTCGGTCCGGGCCGCTTCATCTCACAATACCGCTGAAACAAAGTATGACATGCTGGTAGGTAGTATGACTTGTATCGCCCACAACTTACTTGTGTTCTACTCGTGCAAAACATCAAACCATAAAAACCTAGGCTCTGATACCACTGTTGGGTAACATAGTAATTTCAAAAATTTTCCTACGCACACGTAAGATCATGGTGATGCATAGCAACGAGAGGGGAGAGTGTTGTCTACATACCCTTGTAGACCGAAGCGGAAGCGATCACAACGTAGAGGAAGTAGTCGTACGTTCTCCTCGCGATCCGACCGATCCCGGCGCCCTTACTCCGGCGCCCCCGAGTTCTTGACACACGTACAGCTCGATGACGCCCTCGGCTCCAATCCAGAGAGCTTGGGGAGGAGAGTTCCGTCGGACGATGGCGTGGTGACGATCTTGATGTTCTATCGCGCAGGCTTCGCCTAAGCTTTGCGACGATATGACCGAGGTGGAATATGGTGGAGGGGGCACCGCACACGGCTAAGGATCGATCCGTAGATCAACTTGTGTGTTCTAGGGTGCCCCGCCCCGTATATAAAGGAGCAAGGGTGCGGCCGGCCCTTGGAGGAGGCGCGGAGGAGTCCTACTCCCACCGGAGTAGGACTCCCCTTCCTAGTTGGAGTAGGATTGGGGGAGGGAAGAGGGAAGGGGGCCGCCGCCTCTCCTTGTCCTATTCGGACTAGGGGAGGCGCGCGCCTGCCCTGGCCGGCCCTTCCTCTTCTCCTCATGGCCCACTAAGGCCCAATAACCCCGGAGGGTTCCGTAACCCCTGTTCCTAGTAAAATCCCGATTTCACCCGAACCATTCCGAACTCCAAATATAGGCTTCCAATATATCAATCTTTATGTCTCGACCATTTCGAGACTCTTCGTCATGTCCGTGATCACATCCGGACTCAACTTCTTCGGTACATCAAAATACACAAACTCATAATATAACCGCCATCGAAACCTTAAGCGTGCGGACCCTACGGTTCGAGAACAATGTAGACATGACCGAGACACGCCTCCGTCAATAACCAATAGCGGACCTGGATGCCCATATTGGCTCCTACATATTCTACGAAGATCTTTATCGGTCAGACCGCATAACAACATACGTTGTTCCCTTTGTCATTGGTATGTTACTTGCCCGAGATTCGATCGTCGGTGTCCAATACCTAGTTCAATCTCGTTACCGGCAAGTCTCTTTACTCGTTCCGTAATACATCATATCACAGCTAACTCATTAGTTGTAATGCTTGCAAGGCTTCAGTGATGTGTATTACCGAGAGGGCCCAGAGATACCTCTCCGACAATCGGAGTGACAAAACCTAATCTCGAAATACGCCAACCCAACATCTGCCTTTGGAGACACCTGTAGTACTCCTTTATAATCACCCGCTTATTCGTTGTGACGTTTGGTAGCACCAAAGTGTTCCTCCGTAAACGGAGTTGCATAATCTCATAGTTACGAGAACATGTATATGTCATGGATAAAAGCAGTAGCAACATACTAAACGATCGTGTGCTAAGCTAATGGAATGGGTCATGTCAATCGATCATTCAACTAATGATGTGACCTTGTTAATCAAATAACAACTCTTTGTTCATGGTTAGGAAACATAACCATCTTTGATTAACAAGCTAGTCTAGTAGAGGCATACTAGTGACATACTGTTTGTCTATGCATTCACACATGTATTATGTTTCCGGTTAATACAATTCTAGCATGAATGATAAACATTTATCATGAAATAAGGAAATAAATAATAACTTTATTATTGCCTCTAGGGCATATTTCCTTCAATAACCTGTGCCACATCATTGGCTAGGACGAACGGTTCGTCAGTGTACCCAAGATTTTTCAGATCAACTGTTGTCATTCCGTACTGTGGGTCTACCTGTACCCCGCCTCCTGACAGATTGACCCATTTGCACTTAAACAAAGGGACCTTAAAATCATGTTCATAGTCAAGTTCCCATATGTCCACTATGTAACCATAATATGTGTCCTTTCCCCTCTCGGTTGTTGCATCAAAGCGGACACTGCTGTTTTGGTTGGTGCTCTTTTGATCTTGGTCAATTGTGTAAAATGTATTCCCATTTATTTCGTATCCTTTCCAAATCAATACAGTCAAAGATGGTCCCCTGGACAACAAGTACAGCTCATCACAAATAGTGTTGTCACCTCTGAGACGTGCTTCCAACCAACTGCTCAAAGTCCTGATGTGTTCACATGTAATCCAGTCGTCGCACTGCTCCGTGTTTTTGGAGCGCAGACTGTTCTTGTGTTCATCGACATACGGGGTCACCAAGGTAGAGTTCTCAGAACTGTGTAGTGTGCTTGAGACCAAGAATATCCATCCTGCATATTATCGAGTCCCATCCAAGCGTGCCTTTTCGGTCAGTCCCCTCATACCACGATTTAGGGAGACCTATCTTCTTAAGGCCAGGAATGAAGTATACACAAAACCCGATGACATCCTCTGCTTGATGGCCCATGGAGATGCTTCCTTCGGCCTAGTGCGATTCTGAGACATATTTCTTTAGGACTCCCATGAACCTCTCAAAGGGGTACATATTGTGTAGAAATACGGGGCCCAGAATGACAATCTCGTCAACTAGATGAACTAGGACGTGCGTCATGATATTGAAGAAGGATGGTGGGAACACCAGCTCAAAACTGACAAGACATTGCACCACATTACTCCTTAGCCTTGGTATGATTTCTGGATCGATCACCTTCTGAGAGATTGCATTGAGGAATGCACATAGCTTCACAATGGCTAATCGGACGTTTTCCGGTAGAAGCCCCCTCAATGCAACCGGAAGCAGTTGTGTCATAATCACGTGGCAGTCATGAGACTTTAGGTTCTAAAACTTTTTCTCTTCCATATTTATTATTTCTTTTATATTCAACGAGAAGCCAGTCGGGACCTTCATACTAAGCAGGCATTCAAAGAAGATTTCCTTCTCTTCTTTGGTAAGAGCATAGTTGGCAGGACCTTCATACTGCTTTGGAGGCATGTCGTCTTTTTCGTGCAAACGTTGCAGGTCCTCCCATGCCTCAGCTGTATCTTTTGTCTTCCCATACACGCCCAAGAAGCCTAGGAGGTTCACGCAAAGGTTCTTCGTCACGTGCATCACGTCGATCGAAGAGCGGACCTCTAGGTCTTTCCAGTAGGGTAGGTCCCAAAATATAGATTTCTTCTTCCACATGGGTGCGTGTCCCCCAGCGTCACTCGGAACAGCTAGTTCACGGGGACCCTTTCCAAAGATTACGTGTAAATCATTGACCATAGCAAGTACGTGATCACCGGTACGCATGGTGGGCTTCTTCCGGTGATCTGCCTCGCCTTTGAAATGCTTGCCTTTCTTTCGACATTGATGGTTGGTCGGAAGAAATCGACGATGGCCCACGTACACATTCTTCCTATAGCTTGCCGTATATACTATCGGTGTCAAGTAAACAGTGCGTGCATGCGTGGTATCCCTTGTTTGTCTGTCCTGAAAGGTTACTGAGAGCGGGCCAATCGTTGATGGTCACAAACATCAACGCCTTTAGGTTAAATTCCTCCTGTTTGTGCTCATCCCACGTACGTACACCGTTTCCATTCCATAGTTGTAAAAGTTCTTCAACTAATGGCCTTAGGTACACATCAATGTCGTTGCCGGGTTGCTTTGGGCCTTGGATGAGAACTGGCATCATAATGAACTTCCGCTTCATGCACATCCAAGCAGGAAGGTTATACATACATAGAGTCACGGGCCAGGTGCTATAATTGCTGCTCTGCTCCCGAAAGGATTAATGCCATCCGCGCTTAAAGCAAACCATACGCCTTGGCTCACTTGCAAACTCATCCCAAGACTTTCTCTCGATTTTTCTCCATCATGACCCGTCGTGGGTGCTCTCAACTTCCGCCTTTCTTACGGTCCTCACCGTGCCATCGCATCAACTTGGCATGCTCTCCGCTTCGAACGGACGTTTCAACCGTGGTATTATAGGAGCATACCACATCACCTTTGCAGGAACCCTCTTCCTGGGGGGCTCGCCATCAACATCACCAGGGTCATCTCGTCTGATCTTATACCGTAATGCACCGCATACCAGGCATGCGTTCAGATCCTTGTACGCATCGCGGTAGAGGATGCAGTCATTAGGGCATGCATGTATCTTCTGCATCTCCAATCCTAGAGGGCATACGACCTTATTTGCTACGTATGTACTGTCGGGCAACTCGTTATCCTTTGGAAGCTTCTTCTTCAATATTTTCAGTAGCTTCTCAAATCCTTTGTCACGCCTGAAGATTCTCTCGCCTTCCACCGCAGCAATTCCAATGACGGTGCCGAGCTTTGTGTTGCCATCTTTGCAATTGGGGTACAACCCTTTTTGTGGTCCTCTAACATGCGATCGAACTTCAGCTTCTCCTTTTGACTTTCGCATTGCGTCCTTGCATCGACAATGACCCAGCGGAGATCATCATCATCGGGCACATCGTCTCGTTCCTCTTGATCTTCAGCAGCTTCGCCGTTGCAAATCATCATCGCACATCGTCTGGTTCCTCTTGATGTTCAAGAGCATCACCGTATTTAGGGGGCACATAGTTGTCATCGTACTCTTCTTCTTCGCTGTCTTCCATCATAACCCCTATTTCTCTGTGCCTCGTCCAAACATTATAGTGTGGCATGAAACCCTTGTAAAGCAGGTGGGTGTGGAGGATTTTTTGGTCAGGGTAAGACTTCGTATTCCCACATATAGGGCATGGACAACACATAAAACCATTCTGCTTGTTTTCCTCAGCCACTTCGAGAAAATCATGCACGCCCTTAATGTACTCGGAGGTGTGTCTTGAACCGTACATCCATTGCCGGTTCATTTACGTGCATTATATATAATTAAGTGTGTCAAAAATCATTACAGAGCATCATGAATAGATAATTAAGTGACCAAATTAATAGAAGTTCATCATCACATTAAAACCAAAGTACATACATAGTTCTCATCTAACAACATAAAGCTCTGCAGAGCATCTAAATTAATTAAACCATACACTGAAACTATGTAAAACATTTCAATGAGAAACAAATGCGATCATAATCGCAACCAATGTAACAACTGATCCAACGACATAATGATACCAAGCCTCGGTATGAATGGCATATTTTCTAATCTTTCTAATCTTCAAGCGCATTGCATCCATCTTGATCTTGTGATCATCGACGACATCCGCAACATGCAACTCCAATATCATCTTCTCCTCCTCAATTTCTCTAATTTTTTCCTTCAACAAATTGTTTTCTTCTTCAACTAAATTTAACCTCTCGACAATAGGGTCGGTTGGAATTTCTGGTTCAACAACCTCCTAGATAAATAAAATCTATGTCACGTTGGTCAGCATAATTGTCATAAACAATAAATAAACCAATAGTTATGAAAAGATAATATATACCACATCCGAATCATAGACAGGACGAGGGCCGATGGGAGCGGATACCAAAACCATCGCACTATATAAGATGCAATAATAAAAGTAAGAAAATTATACAAGTATCTATATAAACATGCAAGTAAGAATTTTTTTCCTTTCAGAAAGAAGATAAGAACATGAGGCTCAGCACGGTGGTGCCGGCGACGAGATCGGCGCGGGCGATCGACGGCGGTGAAGACGGGGACGGGACGTGATGGACCACTAAACCTAGACAAATATTGAGAAAAATGGAGCTTGGAGGTCGAGCTTGGAGAGGAGAAAGCTTAAGTAGTGTGGCTCGGGCATTCCATCGAACACCTCGTGTGCATAGGAGGTGAGCTAGAGCACCACAAAGCTCTCCCCTCGCCGACCATGAAAAACAGAGCAGTGGGAGTGCTCTGCTCGCGGGCGAGGGGTATATATAGGCAACTAATTGGTCCCGGTTCGTGGCTCGAACCGGGACTAAAGGGCACCCTTTCGTCCCGGTTCATGCCACCAATAGGGACCAATGGTGGTGGGCCAGGAGCGAGGCCCATTGGTCCCGGTTCGTCCCACCAACCGGGACCAATAGGTCCAGTCGAACCGGGACCAATGGCCCACGTGGCCCGGCCGGCCCCCGGGGCTCACGAACCGGGTCCAATGCCCCCATTGGTCCCCGTTCTGGATTGAACCGGGACTAATGGGCTGACCCGGCCTGGACCATTGCCCAATTTTCTACTAGTGCCCGGCGATTCTCCCCTCGTCGCCCTGTGGAAAAGCGATCACCGGGTTGTCTATGGAACTTGTCTGGGTGTGTTTTATTAAGTATCCGGTTCTAGTTGTCATAAGGTCAAGGTACAACTCTGGGTCGTCCTTCTACTAAGGGACACGGCTATTCGAATAGATAAACTTCCCTACAGGAGTGCACCACATAACCCAGCACGCTCAATCCCTCTGGCCGGACACACTTTCCTGGGTCATGCCCGGCCTCGGAAGATCAACACACCGCATCCCCACCTAGTCACAATAGAGAGGTCAGCACGCCGGTCTAAATCTATGCGCGCAGGCGTCTAGGCCCATCGCCCATTGCACACCTGCATGTTGCGAACGCGGCCGGAAGCAGACCTAGCCCCCTTAATACAAGCATAGGCTTACGGTCCAATCCGGCGCATGCCGCTCAGTCGCTGATGTCAAGAAGGCTTCGGCTGATACCACGACGTTGAGTGCCCATAACTGTTCCCACGTAGTTGGTTAGTGCGTATAGCCCAGTGGCCAGACTCAGATCAAATACAAAGAACTCGTTAAGCGTGTTATTTTGAAGTAACCGCGGACGCCGACCAGGGCCAGGCCCACCTCTCACCTAGGTGGTCTCAACCTTCCCTGTCGCTCCGCCACAAAGTAACAGTTGGGGGCCGTCGGGAACCCAGGCCCACCTCTACCGGGATGGAGCCACCTGTCCTTCCAGCCCCCACATCGAAATCACTTGCGGGTACTCAACGAGCCAACCCGACTTTAGTCACCACCTGAATAGTATGTATGTATAGTATATACCCGTAATCACCTCCCGAGTGATCACGGCCCGATAGTATAGCACGGCAGACTGACAAGAATGTAGGGCCACTAATGGTAAACAACCATTCTATACTAAGCATTCAGGATTGCAGGTAAGGTATCAACAGATGTAGCAAGAATGACAGGCTATGCAACAGAATAGGATTAGTTGAAACAGTAACAGGCTACACTACTCTAATGCAAGCAGTAGAGAGAAGAATAGGTGATATCTGGTGATCAAGGGGGGGGCTTGCCTGGTTGCTTTGGCAAGAAGGAGGGGTCGTCAACTCTGTAGTTGAACTGGGCAGCAGCAGCGTCGGTCTCGTAGTCTACCGGAGAGAAGAGGGGGAAGAAACAATGAATACAATGCAAAAAGATGCATATCGATGCATGGCATGACAAGTAATGGTGCCAGGTGGTGCCCTAACGCAGTAGGAGGTGATACCGGCGAAGAGGGAAACATCCGGGAAAGTATCCCCGGTGTTTAGCGTTTTCGGACAGATGAACCAGAGGTGAAATGTTGCAGGTTCACTATGCTAGGGACGTGTGGCGGACAAATGGGCTGCATCTCTGGATTCATCTCGTCGTTCTGAGCAACTTTCATGTACAAAGTTTTTCCATCCGAGCTATGGTTTATTTTATATTAATTATCCAAGTTTTCATCAATTTATAAATTATTATTATTAATTTAATTCGAAAATATTATTTCTGCATCAGCATGATGTCAGCATGACGTCATCAGTCAATAGAGGTGTTGACTGGATCAAGCTGACGTGTGGGTCCCACTGTCATTGACTAAGACTAACTAATCATGTTAATTAGACTAACTAAGTGATTAGGTTATTCATTCTAATTAGATTAGTTAAACATGATTAATTAACTCATTAATTAATTAATTACTAATTTATATATTTTAACATTTTTTTCCTTTTCTTTTAAATCGTTCTGTGGTGTGGGCCTCAGTTGTCAATGGGCCAAAGGCCCTAGCAGGTGTGGGCATCGGGTAATACCCGAACAGGGGACGGGCGCCAGCGGGCAGTGGGCGCACGAACGGGGAAAATCATGGCGCGGGCGGGTGGCTCGCCGGAGCCCGCCACGGACGGCACCAGCGGAGGGCGGTGGGTCGGCCGCGGCGATCTTGGCAGCGGCCTGGGGCTGCGACGAGGCCAAGGGAGCGGGCGTGGGCGCCGACGGTGGCGGGCTGCTCGGCCCGACCGACGTAGTAGGGCGAGCGGAGCGCGGAGTCTGCGCGGGCGCGGGTGGCGTGAGTGCCATGGCATGCCCGACCAAGGGGTGGCGCGACGGGTGGTCAGAGGGGCGCGGGCACGCGGGCCGGCGAGGCCGCAGGCGAGCATGGGGCACGCAGGTGCGGGACGGCGGGCACGGCGACGTCAAAACGGGGAAGGGGAGTGCGAGGAGAGGGAGGTGCTCACGGCGGGGCCGTAGGGGAATGGCAGCGAGCTCGACGGAGGCCTTCGGGGAGGAGGTCGGTGACGCGAGCAGTCCGGCGAGGAGGAGGACGGGGGGCGCAGATCCGGCGAGGGGTTGAGGCAGATTACCTCCGGTGGGGTTGCCTCGGCAACGACGACGGCGGGGTGGTTCTCCATGCGACGGTGGTTGGTGGCGGGGACGGCGAAGGGTCACGGCAATGGGGTCGGGACGCCGTTTTCCTCGATCCAGATCGAGGGACGTCAAAACGGGGAAGGGGAGTGCGAGGAGAGGGAGGTGCTCACGGCGGGGCCGTAGGGGAATGGCAGCGAGCTCGACGGAGGCCTTCGGGGAGGAGGTCGGTGACGCGAGCAGTCCGGCGAGGAGGAGGACGGGGGGCGCAGATCCGGCGAGGGTTGAGGCAGATTACCTCCGGTGGGGTTGCCTCGGCAACGACGACGGCGGGGTGGTTCTCCATGCGACGGTGGTTGGTGGCGGGGACGGCGAAGGGTCACGGCAATGGGGTCAGGACGCCGTTTTCCTCGATCCAGATCGAGGGAAGAGGAGGTCGTGGGAGAGTGGACCGAGAGGGGGAAGTGGGGAAGGGATCGGGCTAGGGTGTCGGGTGCGTGGGAAAATCCTACTTGCCGCCATCAAGGCAAAAGTCGCCGACGCTCGCATGGGAAGGTGCGAGCGAATGAGTGGGCCGCCCGTTTTAGCGTTACAGCAGACTCGGTTTTGGGAACCTTCTATGATGTTTCCAGCCGGTTTTTTCGGTTTTGGGAAACTTCTAGAAGGTTCCTGAACCGGCTTTTTCTTTTTCAGTTTCTTTTTCGTTTTTCTTTTTTCTATTTATCTTCTTTTTCTTTTTTCTTTTCTTTTTTCTGTTTTCTTTTCTTTTATTTTTTTTCTGTTTCTTTTTTTCCTTTTCAAGTGTATTTTCAAAAAAATCCGAATTTCAAAAAATGTTTCTGTTTTTCAGATTTTGTTCACAAATTCAAAAAATGTCCCCATTTTACAAAATTTGTTCATAAATTCAAAAAATGTTTCTTGTTTTAAAATTTTTGTTCCGAATTTTCAGAAAATGTTCCACTTTTTTCAAAAATTGTTCGAGTTATTTTTTTTTCATTTTTTGAGAAATTTGAAAATAATGACATGGATTTCAAAAAATGCATGTATTCAAAAATTGTTCACAAATTTCAAAAATATGTTCCTATTTTTCAAATTTTTGTTCACTTAGTAAAAAATTGTTCACATTTCAAATTTATTAGGATTTTCAAAATTGTTCTCCATTTTACAATTTGTTCTAAAACTCAAAATTTGTTTGTTATTTTAAAAATTGTTCCCATTTCAAAATTTTGTTCTTAAATTTTAAAAATGTTCATGTTTACAAAGAAAACTCATGTTTACAAATTGTTTTTGTTACGATTCAAAATTTGTTCCCCTTTCAAAAGTATTCATGTTTTTTCAAAAATCACTATTAAATACTTGTTTAGATTTTCGAAAAACTTTTTTGTGTTTATCAATTTTTTTAAAACTTGTGTTGGTTCAGTAAATTCTAATTATTTTTTTAGTTTTTCTTCTCAAATTTGAAAAGTGTTCTCAAAATAATGTTCTGATCTGTATTACCCTTAGATGCGCGTGCCATAGTAAAACAGGAAAGCTTATGTAACCCATTGGCTAGGGTCGTGCATAAGTCACATAAGGTGCCAGGTTCGATTCCTACATCCTCCAGCAGTTTTAGTCTTTTTTGTATTTTTTACAGTGTTTCGCTAATGGGTCGGCCCAGCTGGAGTCGCCCCTGTGCGTTTGCTCGGCAATTCACCGCAACAAGCGACGCATAGGAGCTCCCGGGTGTGTGGGGGGTTATATAGCCGGGTTGGGCCGGTTGGGTCACGTGGGTGGCCAGCTGGGCTGTTGGCCCAGTTGGCCGGGGGGTCCCCTTTGCTTTTGTTTTTCTTTGTTCTTCTTTTTTTAATGTTTTCCTTTTCTTAATTTTCTTTTATTTCTTATCTGTTTTATTTTAGTTTCAATAAAATACAAAAGTGGCACCTAAAATAGTGTTACAATTTATGCCACTGCCACAAACAGTTTAGCATTGAAATAAAATCGTTTTGAAATTCGTTTATTATTTTAAAAGCATTTGAATAACTATTTTGTCACAGATTATTTATTATGGTGCATTTAAACACTTTATAAAAGTGTGGTTTCTCCACCAATATTACATATGATTTATTTGTCACATTAGAACATTTTAGTTTTGACATTTGAATAATTTTATTGTTTGCCTTTAATTAAATTTTGGACTTGTTTCGGTTTTGAACTATCGAGAGTTTATCAACAGTAACCGAGGTGACGTGGCACCGTTAGCGGGGGATCACTGTAGCTTAACTATCCGGGCGTCACAATTCTCCTCCACTACAAGAAATCTCGTCCCGAGATTTAAGGGGGAAGTAAGGGGAAGGGATTTGGTTACGGAATTCTAACAAGTCTTCTCGGTCTTGGTTGCTCTTCTTGAAGAGGTCGATCCATTACATTGGTGTATTCATTTCTCTGCTTCAGCTCATCATGATGATGTTGTCATCTTTTCTTCGGAGTCTTCATCATACATATGAAGGACAAGGGGTAACTCCGGAAGAATGGACCGCTACAATGCTGCTTATCTTGTAGATAACATCAGGAAAGATGGCGGGAAGTAACTCTCGAATCGAATCTTAAGAAAATATCGAGAGCAAAGTAAGGAGGTATCATGGGAAGTTTCAAGCGAGTAGGCAATCGATATATGCCTGAAACAAAAAGTGTGAAAGGGGTCTAGAACAACGAGAATAAGTATTGCGTCAGATAACGGAATAGTTTACTAGGAAAGTGACCCCGTGAATTACATACGAAGTCAAGCGCGAGGAATAACTTTGGCAACAGGGTGTACAGGAGAGTCAGGTTTCGATCCTGTGGAACTGTGGGTTATGGGCCCACCATGTGGTTTAAAGTAGAAAGGGGGCTGACATCTTGCACGATCACGATAGCAAGGCATGTCAGTGGATAGCCTGTCAGTTATGTCGGCAACAACATCGGTACCTAGGGTGAGGGATGAAGATAACCATCCTCCTGCTCGTTGAACGAGGCGGATAAATAGGCAAAGATCTCATCCATCGGTGGCTACCAGAATGTCATCAACAATAGTAACAGGGTCTTGCTGAGAGAATTGTATAACGAAGTGTTTACATAAGCAGGGAAATATTACTGCTTATATAGTATGGATCACAAGAAGGTTTAAACAAACCAATGGAAAGGAAAAGTGGTTATCAGGTTTAAACAGAACAATGGAAGGGAAAATGTGTATGCACACATATTTCGGGGGTATATCCTTCCCAAGGACAAGTGGAGCATGATATCTATGACAGGATAGAAAGTAGAAAAGCATTTAGGTGAGGGGGAAGGAATATGATGATATTACCCAACGGTGTTAGGATAAATGATAAAGAAAATTTAGCATTGTGATTCAAATGCTCTTATTGAAAATCGGATTACCATAGACATGCTTCGAGATAGCATCGACATGGTCTTCAAGCAAAGGTCAGACCTTGGATACAAGAAGGATCCATCAGGAACAACTTGTAGAATAAGACTTACAATTTCCTCATGGAAGAATGGATAACCTTGCTAATAAGGAAACTATAACAGTAGGTCTTCCGGCCAGGTGTGCGGGGCATAACATTACCTTACCGGGTCATAAAACACCAGTGTTATAACTCTTGGGAAAATGTTCCAACCATCATATCTTACCGAGATTCAGATTTGATTGGTGTCAAATGACCTCAGACTCAGGATGCCTGAGAAGAAAAGGTGCAACGCACATTGACGAGATGACATTGTAAGATTCTCGGGGAAATGAACTATGGAAGCGAGTTCCAAAACAGGAGTTCATCATTAAACCAAGGAGAGGGTGAGGAGGTGGCTGATGGACTCAGCGACAATTCATTGAGATTTTCAAAAGATGGATTTCCACACTTCTATGAACAAGGAGATAACAATTGTCAGATCAAATGATATAATGAGGTATGCTCGAGGAAAACATACACAGTTAAACATTGATTGAAAGGTGCACCTGAAATATGGGCTTAGGTAGCATGATCAATGTTAGAATGGTGATTCAATAACCAATGGTCTAAGAATGAAATATCGACCATTAACTTCGAAGCAATAGGGTTGCTAGAAGTTTCGAAGTCGCACATCATAGTTCGATTGTCGGTTTTCCGGTTAGAAACAACAACAGGGACCAAGGAAGGAACAGATATGGCAAGAAGTATCACTTGTATCAAGAATTCTTAAGAGGTGGTGAAATTCTCACGACATTCTTGGCATCAAAGATGGTAATACTCCAAGGTAAAGAACAAATGCTGGATAGCAAGGATCTCAAGGTATAATACGAAAAACGAACAAGTTTGTGTTGAACTAAAGGCAATAAAGTGGTCGATGATAACACAAATCATCGAGGGAAAGGATGGTACTTCTCAACATGAATGCAATTGATATCCTGGAAGAGCTTAGAATGCTGAAGATGATCATGACAAATTTTGTCGAGAGGCTCCACGAAGAAGCAATCGAACAACGACTACATCAAGCAAAAGGATTGATGACCAAGGGTATGACACAAACTCGAAATCAAGTTTGTTGTTCAAGGGGAAATGATATGACGAGGAAAATCGACGAAAGATTAGCTCACCGTCGAAAGTTGTGTTCCGACAAGACAGAACATGTAGCACAGTTAAAATTAGCACGATCATGAAGTAACCGATCAGGCTAGGAGTGACGTGATGGAGTATTAAACTTCTCAACAACAAAGTACTGGAAGTACTGAATCACAGTGTTGATTTGATTCACAAATCGGTGTTCTCGGTTGACAACAACCCAGAACCTGTGGAGTGACTATGACAGGAAAAGGTACTACCTCATCAGAAATTCATAATATGTAGTGTAATGGGTTGATATCCTTGAGATACCAGGGGGTATTACTCAAAGGTAGACCAAAATAGAGGTTGGGCAGGAGTATTGACCTGTAGAAGGCAAGTACTTCAACTTGTCCGAGGAAATGATCAAAGATTATCAATCATGGTCGGAACCATAGTTGCCAAGGACCAACATAGACACAAGATGAACTTATAACAAGGGGACCATTATTAATACAAGAAGCTTCCATGATAAATTCTACATCGGGTCCATGGGCAGGAACACAAAGTTCAAGGTCGACTCCCACTTCTTCGATGCATAACCTTTCATTCACTTCTCACTTTCGAAGAAGTTGTAGTGTTAAAATTTTATCTGGCAAAATACCAGAAGAGTATGACTCGTGAAAACTTTCGAGTTCACACATATTAAGGAAGGCGTAGGTTCAACCCATCGGGGTATCGTGGAAACATATACCACAAGCTTCAATAGTAAAGACCACCAGCTCGAAAGCAGAGCATGGTTGAGAAAGCAGAGGATACAATTTACCAAAGGCATTATGTATCTGAGGGAAGGCTCAATATGAAGGACGTTGTTGGATAAAAGCCAACAAAGGATCTTCCAGTCCATAATGGAGCTGATGTGAGTATCGGCACAAAACAAGAGGAAGTAACAATGCAAAGGCATTGGATTTTAGAAACAACTGACTAATTTAGAGATCGAATGCAAAGGAATTGTGATTTTCAAATCAAGGGCTCAGAAGCAAACACTCTGATTAAGGATGGATAAGTTGAGTAGACTTAGGGATACAATCGACGGTAATTTGATTAGTCGAGAACCAGCTCATGTTTTAAAACGACGTCTGAGCTAGAAGGATGAATTCTAGGATCTGATTGAGGATTGCGAGCATTGTCAACATATTGAATCAAGGGACTCGAAATGATAATGACAAAGGATACTGATGAATATTGCTAGTCATATGGAATGCAACCATAATGCCAGTAGATAAGTATTTGCAGAGCAATAGCGGCAGAGGATTATCGGAAGATCAGATAGTATTTCCATGTATCTTGTGAAACATATGAACAACGGGGAAAGAATGGATACTCGGTAAGTGCAAGGAATTATCCGTAGGGGGTATTCGTGTGGCAAGAACTGCAAGGCAGTAGGCACAAAGTATTCTCAGAACAATAGAGAGAATTTCGGGGCATCTTGTAATAACAAGATCAATGGGGAATGATTGTATGAATGGCAAGTGTACGTGGTTATCCATAGGGGTTTATCGATGGAAGTGAATTGTAAAAGCGATGGCACATAGTCTCCAGAGCACATCATAGAGTATCTTCGGAATCTTCTGGTGCAGCAGACGATCATCGATAATAAGGTGCTCTCCGGGTGAAAGTGATCATGAGATCTTAATGTTAGATTTAGCAAAATTTATTTAACCCGAATAGAAGAGAGATCAGTGTCCCAGAGTATAGACCAGGAATAAAAGATCCTAATACCACCCAAATGGCGATGTGGGCCCGTAGGACACACAACCATGTTAGTAAAAGTTTGTAGTGACTAGACTCGACTTCGGCCAAGGAGTGTGGAAGGGGGATTCCTACAGGCAGTCGGCTTTGATACCCACTTGTGACGCCCCCGATTCAATCGTACACTAATCATACATGCAAACGTGTATGATCAAGATCAGGGACTCACGGGAAGATATCACAACACAACTCTAAAAATAAAATAAGTCATACAAGCATCAGAATACAAGCCACGGGCCTCGAGGGCTCGAATACAAGTGCTCGATCATAGACGAGTCAGCGGAAGCAACAATATCTGAGTACAGACATAAGTTAAACAAGTTTCCATAAGATGGCTAGCACAAACTGGGATACACATCAAAAGAGGTGTAGGCCTCCTGCCTGGGATCCTCCTAAACTACTCCTGGTCGTCGCCAGTGGCCTGCATGTAGTAGTAGGCACCTCCAGTGTAGTAGGAGTCATCGTCAACGGTGGCGTCTGGATCCTGGGCTCCAACGTCTGGTTGCGGCATCCCAGAAGAAAAGGAAAGAGGGGTAAAAGAGGGTGCAAAGCAACCGTGAGTACTCATCCAAAGTACTCGCAAGCAAGGATCTACACTACATATGCATGGGTATATGTGTAAAGAGGCAATATGGATGGACTGAACTGTAGAATGCCAGAATAGGAGGGGGATAGCTAGTCCTATCGAAGACTACGCTTCTGGCAGCCTCCGTCTTGCAGCATGTAGAAGAGAGTAGATTGAAGTCCTCCAAGTAGCATCACATAGCATAATCCTACCCGACGATCCTCCCCTTGTCGCCCTGTGGAAAAGCGATCACCAGGTTGTCTGTGGAACTTGTCTGGGTGTGTTTTATTAAGTATCTGGTTCTAGTTGTCATAAAGTCACACTACAAAAAAAGACACATCCGTGACATTTTGGGCCGAACGAAATTTTTTCTGTCATACATATGACACTTCTATGACGATAACTGTGACAAAACCCGGTATCATCATAGATGTGGTGGGCTCCTACTTCTATGACAAAAAATCATGACAGAAAATGGGCTTTTTGTCCTAGGCGGGCAAGAGATGCAGCTGCATGACATTCTTTGGGCCGTCCATGACAGAAAAAACCATGGTAGAAGCGAGGGCGAGGAAAATTTCGGGGAGTTCCCGGTTACGGTGGTAGGTCGGGGGCCGAGCGATGCGCGTTTCTCTCATACACGTACGCGCGTGTGTGCGAGGCAGTTTCTCTAACTGAACCCAAGCGAGGCGTTGGGCTCTAACTGAACCCGAGTGATTGCACTGCAGGCTACACGTTCTCGAACCCGGCGATTGATCGATGGTGTTAATCGAACCCGATCGAGCGATTCTTCGCCATCGCCGCTAATCTGAGCCGATCGATTGGATGAACAGTGAGCCTGCTGCTGCTGGGTGTGTTTGGATGAACAATGGAGCGGTGGCGTTGCCTCTGGATGAACATGACCCGTTGTGTGGAGGGCTGGATGAACAGAGAGCGGTGGAGGGGTGCCCGTGGAGGGTGGTTGAACAGAACCCCGTGGTGTGGAGGGCTGGATGAATAGTAGACGGTGGAGGGGTGCCCGTGGAGGGGTGGTTGAACAGTAGCCGGTGGAGTAGTGCGCGGTGGAGGCTGGATGAACAGGGGCCCGTGGAGGCTAGAGGAGGTCGACGGTAGCCCGTGGAGGCTGGAGGAGGTCGACTGTGGAGATTAATAGTATCCCGCGGAGTCCCGTTTTGCGGTACGCCAGACCCCTCCCAATGAACAGGACCCCCGTTTTGACCGTAGCACTCCAACACAAGTCCGTTTCCTCCGTTTTGCGGTACGCCACACCCCTCCCGATCAACAGGACCCCCATTTCGATCGTAGGAGGTCCGTTTTCTCCGTTTTGCGGAACGCCACACCCCTCCCGATCAACAGGACCCCCGTTTTGACCGTAGGAGGTCCGTTTCCTTCGTTTTGCAGTACACCAGACCCCTCCTGATGAACATGACCCTGTTTGGAACGTGGCCGGTCGAACACAAGGCCTTTTCCTCCGTTCTGCGGTACGCCAGGCCTCGTTTCCATCGCTTGTTCCATCCAAGCCCTCCCGATGAACACGACGACGCATTCCATTCCGACCCAGTTGGTTGGCTCCCACACGTTCTGTTGCCTCCCGATGAACACGACGCATTCTGTTGCCTCCCCATGAACACGACGCATTCCGTTGCCTCCCCATGAACACGACGACGACGTTGTTTCTCCGTTCCGACCCAGCCATGTACACGAGCCCTTGCCGTACGTATGCGCGAGTAGGCGTTCGAGACCCCGCCCATATGTACACATACGTGGCCGTATTTTCTTTCTTGCACCCTGGCCGCTGTACGTACGTGTACATGCTACGTGCGCGCCTCTACTACGACATCTACGCGCCTCTACTACGACACGTGTGTGCCTCTACATCGACCAGTATATATGTACGTACACGTTCACGAACAGAATGACAACGCTACGTACGTTTCGACCAGGTGGGTCCCGACTGTCAGGCACTTCCTTGCGTGCGAAAATGTAGCTGGTGGGTCCCAGCAGTCAGGGGGGCGAATCATTTTTTTTGCCCGGACGCACTTCCTTGCGTGCGAAGATGTAGCTGGTGGGTCCCAGTAGTCAGGGGGCGGGGGCGAATCATTTTTTTGCCCGGACGCACTTCCTTGGGCGTGAAGATGTAGCTGGTGGGTCCCAGCAGTCAGGGGGGCGAATCGTTTTTTTTTCGGACGCACTTCCTTGCGTGCGAAGATGTAGCTGGTGGGTCCCAGCAGTCAGGGGGGCGAATCATTTTTTCGGACGCACTTCCTTGCGTGCGAAGATTTAGCTGGTGGGTCCCAACAGTCAGGGGGAAACGTTTTTTTTCGCGAAATATGGTGGCCCGTCCGGTGGGTCCCCGCTGTCAGGTGGAGGAATAATTATTTTGCGCGTAATAAGGAGGCACTTCATTGTTGCAGCCGTGGACCCGTACGTTGTTTGTTATACATAGTGCCATGGTTTTGATATCCGTCCCCGTCGGCCCTCGTCCTTGTTATGATTCGGATGTGGTATATTCTCTTTTAAAACTATTTGTTGCATTTCATGTTGATGACAAATTATGCCCATCAAGTTGACATAGATATTTTTATCTAGGAGGTATGTGAACAGGAAATTCCAACCGACCCTATTGTCGAGAGGTAAAATTTAGTTGAAAGAGAAAACGAGTACTTGAAAGAAAAATTGAAAAGAATTGAGGGGGAGAAGATGGAATTGGAGTTGCATGTTGCCGATGTCGTCGATGATCACAAGATCAAGATGGAGAAAATGCGCTTGAAGATTAGAAAGATTAGAAAATATGCCATCGATAGTGAGGCTTGGTATCATTATGTTGTTGGATCAATTGTTACCTTAGTTGCGATCTTGATCGCATTTGTTGTTGCATTTAAATGCTTTAGCTAGAGAGTTATATGTTTGTTGCATTTAAGTGTTGTATGAACTTTATGTATGAACTTGTATTAATTTGGTCTATTCGTGTTGTGTAATGAAGATGAGTGGCAATGGATGTACGATGACCGATGCTCTCCCAGTTTGTTGAGGGCGTGCATACTTTTCTCGCTATGGCCGAGGAAAACAAGCGGCGGATGGTTTTATGCCTTGTCCATGTGCTTTGGCTGTAAGAATGGTCGCAATTACTCTCGCCAAGAACCATTCACGCCCACTGTTTGAGTCCGGTTTCATGCCCCACTATAATGTTTGTACCAAGCACGGAGAAAGAGGGTTATGATGGAAGACAATGAAGAAGAAGAGGACGACGACAACTATCCCGCCATGGGTTCCCTGAATACGATGATACAACAATGGGGAAGAAGCTGAGCCGTAATGCGGAAGAAGTTGAGCCGGCAATGCGGGAAGAAGCTGAAGAAGAGGCATCAGATGAGCCCGTTGATGATCTAGGTCGGGCCATTGCCGATGCAAAGAGAAACTGCGCAAGTGATTTGGAGAATAAGAAGTTGCAGCGCATGTTAGAGGATCACAAAAAATTGTTGTACCCGAATTGCGAGCTGGGCACCACACTGGAATTGCTGCAATGGAAGGCAGAGAATGGTGTATCTGACAAGGGATTTGGAAAGTTGCTGGTAATGATAAAAGATATGCTTCCAAAGGACAACGAATTGCCCGAGAGTACGTACGAAGCAAAGAAGGCTGTCTGCCCTCTAGGGTTAGAGGTGCAGAAGATACATGCATGCCCGAATGATTGCATCCTCTACCGCGGTGAGTACGAGGATTTGAACGCTTGCCCGGTATGTGGTGCATTTCGCTATAAGATCAGCCACGATGAGCATGGTGATGTCGAGCGCGAGCGCCCTAGGAAGAAGATTCCTGCCAAGGTGATGTGGTATTCTCCTATAATACCATGGTTGAAACGTTTGTTCCAAAACAAAGAGCATGCCAAGGCGATGCGATGGCACTGAGAAGACCGTAAGAAAGACGGAAAGTTGAGAGTACCCGCTGATGGGTCGCAGTGGAGAAAAATCGAAAGAAAGTACGGGAAGGAGTTTGCAGATGACGCAAGGAGCGTATGGTTTGGTCTAAGCACAGATGGCATTAATCCTTTTGGGGATCAGAGCAGCAACCATAGCACCTGGCCTGTGACTCTATGTTTGTATAACCTTCCTCCGTGGTTGTGCATGAAGCGGAAGTTCATTATGATGCCAATGCTCATCCAAGGCCCTAAGCAACCCGGCAACGACATTGATGTGTACCTAAGGCCATTAGTTGAAGAACTCTTACAACTGTGGAATGGAACAGATGTACGTGCGTGGGATGAGCACATGGGGGAAG
The DNA here is from genome assembly GCA_021437245.1 of Aegilops speltoides. Classification (NCBI taxonomy): domain Eukaryota; kingdom Viridiplantae; phylum Streptophyta; class Magnoliopsida; order Poales; family Poaceae; genus Aegilops; species Aegilops speltoides. Next base: position 54,871,951 of record CM038147.1, read on the forward strand.
AATTTGACCTAAAGGCGTTGCTGTTCGTGACCATCAATGATTGGCCTGCTCTCAAGAACCTTCGGTGACGCACAAACAAGGGATACCATGGATGCACGCACTGTTTGGATGATACCGACAGTATATATTTGAATAGTTGTAAGAAGAATGTGTACCTGGGACATCGTCGATTTCTTTCGAGCAGGCATCCCATAAGAAAGAAAGGCAAGCATTTCAAAGGTGAGGCAAATCACCGGACGAAGCCTCGCCACCGTACTGGTGCTGATGTACATGATATGGTCAAGGATTTGAAGGTGATATTTGGAAAGGGTCTTGGCGGACAACCTGTTCCGAAGGACGCTGACGGACGCGCACCCATGTGGAAGAAGAAATCTATATTTTGGGACCTGCCATATTGGAAAGACCTAGAGGTCCGCTCGCAATCGACGTGATGCACGTGACAAAGAATCTTTGCGTGACCCTGCTTGGCTTCTTGGGCGTGTATGGGAAGACAAAAGATAAACCTAAGGCACGGGAGGACCAGCAACGTATGCACGGAGAAGACGTCATACATCAGGGTCATGCAAGCTACGCTCTTACCAAAGAAGAGAAGGAAATCTTCTTTGAATGCCTGCTCAGTATTAAGGTACCGTCTGGCTTCTCGTTGAATATAACGGGAATAATAAACATGGCGAGAAAAAGTTCCGAAACCTAAAGTCTCATGATCGCCACGTGATTATGACGCAATCGCTTCCGGTTGCATTGAGGGGCTTCTACCGAAAACGCTCGATTAGCCATTGTGAAGCTATGTGCATTCTCAATGCAATCTCTCAGAAGGTAATCGATCCAGAAATCATACCAAGGTTAGAGAAAGATTTGGTGCAATGTCTTGTCAGTTTCGAGTTGGTGTTCCCACCATCCTTATTCAATATCATGACGCATGTCCTAGTTCACCTAGTCCAAGAGATTACCATTTTGGGTCCTGTGTTTTTAGACAATATGTTCCCCTTTCAGAGCTTCATGGGAGTCTTAAAGAAATATATTCATAAACGCACTAGGCCAGAAGGAAGCATCTCCAAGGGCCATGAAAATGAGGAGGTTATTGAGTTTTGTGTTGACTTTATTCCTGACCTTAAGTCGATTGGTGTTCCTGAATCACGGCATGAGGGCGCATCGATGAAAAAGGCACGCTAGGGGGAACAAATAATATGTATGGACGGACATTCTCTCACCAAGCAAGCACTACACAGTTCTCTGAATTCCTCCTTGGTGGCTCAGATATGGATGAACACAAGAATTTGCTACGCTCCAAACACCGGAGCGGTCTCGATGACCGGATTACACATGAACAAACCAGGAGTTTCGCCACCTGGTTGCGTACACGCACCATGCATGACACCTCTATTGAAGATGACTGTACTTGCTGTCCCGCTACCATCTTCGAATATAATAACTTTCAAAGGGTACGAGATAAATGGTAATACATTTTACACGATCGCCCAAGATAAGAAGAGCATCAACCAAAACAGTGATGTCCTTTGATGCGTAAACCAAGACGGAAAGGAGACATATTATGGTTATATACAGACATATGGGAACTTGACTAGCGGCGTGGTTTAAAGGTCCCTTTGTTTCGGTGCAAATGGGTCAATATGACACGAGGCGGGTAATGAAGACCCGCAATGCGGAATGACAACAAAGGATCTCAACAATCTTGCGTGATGCAGATTTAACCATTCGTCCTAGCCAATGATGTGGCACAGGTTTTCTATGTGAAGGACATGTCTACCAAGCCAAGAAAAAGAAAAGATAAGGAAGCGAATGCATCGTTTATGAGCCAAAGCGGCACATAGTTCTTTCGGGAAGAGAAACATCATGGGAGTGGATGACAAGACGGACAAGTCGAAGATTATGAAAAGTTTGATGAAATTGATCCATTCACAAAGTGCATATTGACCCGAGCATCCCGTTAAATGATGAAGATTTTCCATGGTTACTGGCAAAAAGGGACACACGTGAAGAAAAAGTTTCACACCCAAAGATCTGGGATGTGATCGGCTTCACTATCATCACTTTCTTCTGTGTTTCACACCCAGAGGGGAATCTCTATAATAGTTAGGGTAGTCATGTGTTTTGGCTTTTGAAACGCGAAGAAATTTTATGTGCAAACAAATTCTTTTCATGCATTTACCGATTTTTCCAAATTAAATGACCTGAAATTGAAAAGCATTTCAAATGAACTCGAAAAGGTTGAAAGTTGGCATGGTATCATAATTTCATACAAATAGCATGTGCAAGAAAGTAGAGAGGGTTACGGCAAAACTGGATGCACTTCGTACAAAATGGACAATCTCTTTCAAGTATCGGGGTTTCAATTTAAACTGAACTGTTACAAAGGCATTTCATTTTTAAATAACCTAAGAATTACTAAATTGAATATAATGATAAAACACACTAATATTAAACATAAGAAAAAAGAATCACTAAAAAAACCTTTTTCAAAGTTAAGTTATTCACAAACTAGTGATTCACACAAATTTCAAATAATTCAAAATTTAAACTATTCAAATTTGAAATCTACCGGCACTAACAGAAAGTTTGTAATTTTTTGTACCTAACGCAAAAATATTCACAAAGAAACTCTAAATACAGCAAAAAACAACTCAAAAATAAATAAAACAAAAATAAATAAAGCGAAAAAAATTAAGAAAAAAAGCCCGCCTACTGGGCCAAAGCGGCCTGCATACTACTAGCAACACAACCTTTTGTTGGGCCAGGATGCAGGCCTGCAAAGGCCCAGTAGGCCCACTGGGCTAAGAGGACAGGTAGACCCAGTAGGCCTGGTTAGGAGAGGAGCTCGAGAGAGCTACCGCACTGGGGCTTATAAACCAGTGTGGTAGCCCCTCGACTAGCGAGGTGGGACTAAACTTCGCACCGCCTGGAGCCAGCGCACCCCCTTTAGTACCGGGTCGTGGCTCCAACTGGTACTAAAGACCCCCCCTTTAGTACCGGTTGGTGCCACCGGTACTAAAGGGGGTGCGGTTCCTGCCGCTTGGCCTGGCCAAAACAGGCCTTTAGTACCGATTGGTGGCTCCAACCGGTACTAAAGGTGCCTTCTATATATACAACACTTACGAAAATTTCATTCTCCTCTGTTTCTTCCTCTGTTTCGCTGTCTCCATCGCCGCCGCCGCCTCGTCCCGTCGCCGCCTCGCCCTCGCCGCCGCCCTCCCCTCGCCGCCTCGCTTCCGCCGCCGCCTGGGCCGTCCCCTCGCGCCCGTCGCCGCCCCAGCGTCACGCCTGACCACGCACTGCCCCGACCATCGCCTCGCCATCGCCTCGCCGTGCCGTCGCCCGCTGTGAGCTCACCTCTAACCCTCTCCCTCGCCCAGCGGCCACCATGGCGCCGCCTCCCGAGCCTGCATAAAAGCACACACAATCATGCATGATGAACACACACACGCACGTATATATGTATGAATTAATGCATGTATATATTAGTATATACGTATTTTGTATGTTTAATTAGTTTAGATTATCTAGATTATTATTTTTCACTATTATATATGTATGAATGCATGTTAGATGGATATAATTAGTGTTTAATTAGTATGGAAATTTTTATATAATGTTGTTTTTCAGTTTTTAATGGATGTATAGAAGTTGTGTTTTCTGTTTTTAGTGTTAGATGCTTAATTAGTATGAAATAGTATATAGATTTTTGACATATGCAATGATAGCATAATTAGTGTTATATAGAAATGTTAGAAATTTTAGTTATCAAAATCCAATCATTAAAAAATGTTACTTTTTATGGGCATATAGCTAGTATTTGTTCTCGACGATGCCCGCCCACATCTCGCCGTCGACCCGTCATGACGACGCCCAGCCGACCCATGTCCGGACTGGGCTCCGCCGTCTTGCACTGGGAGGTGCTTCTGGAGGGCGCGCCGCTTGATGAGGAACCTGCCCGGGTCCCGCGTCGACCGATCTCGTTTGGTGGCGTTCGCGTGGGCCAGTTTCGTTGCGGAGGGACCCGGCCCCGCCAGAGGTGGTATGTCGCCGTGTCAGGGAGGAGGACGAGCACGTCCATCGCTACATGGTTGCGTTAGAGGGCGGCAGGTTCTCCAATACCTGGCAGTTTCTTCGGGGATCTCACTTCAGCTATGATCCTGTGAGGGTTCCTTCTCTTTGGATGTCCACCGCCCGCGCCGCAGGAACCGCGAGTGTCCTACATTCTTCTGTAGTATTCGATCTTTAATTAGCTACCTAGCCAGTGATGTACTATTCAATATTATATATTATTCGAGACGATGTATTCGAGATTATATCTATTATTCGAGACGATGTATTAGAGATTATATCTATTATTCGAGACGATGTATTCGAGATTATATCTATTATTCGAGACGATGTAATTTGAATACTAAATTGTTTTATATTTCTGTTGGATTAGTTAAATAAAATCTATGGCAGACAATACCGACAGAGAGGGAGAACAGACCATGTTCGATAAGATACGCAGGCCAGATGATGATCAGAATGAAGAAGATTATGACGGCTCCGAATTTCTAAACAACACCGGAGAGGGTGATATGATATTTGATCGCGACGACCGAATTGATGAAGTCATGAACAACGATTATGACGATGACGAAGAACATGTTGATCCTGAAACAACAAAGACCGGCGAGGTATATATATTTATATAAGCGAGCATCCGTGATCATCACATGTTTTAAATGACTTGAAGATATATTAACAAATCGATCTTTGTTCTTTCAGCCATCCGGATCGAGCAAATCTTCAGGCAAAAGGACGAAACGAGGCCCGAACAAAAAGTTGAAGGACGGCGTAAAGTACAATATTGAGGCATGCGACCTAATGGCGAACCATTAGTGCCTAAAAGATTGTGGACAAGTTCGTTAAATCGGTCGGAGTTCTTGTGAAGGACCAACTCCGATCAAACTTCAAGAATGGAGAGAGCCAGCAAAGCCACATCCAGATGTTACTTTTGTCGACAAGAATCAAAAGATCTGCTTTGGGATACTCTCATGGAACATTTCACCCTACCGATCATTTCACGTATGCGGATGTGCAGAAAGTCAAGGACGCTGCTCTTAGGAAGATGGCGGTTGCATTCAAGAACCACAAGAATCATGAATGGGACAAGTACGTCAAGGAGGAAGGAAGACTCCAGATTCGAGGGAACACTAGAGAACCAACATGCTCATTGGGACGATTTCGTGAAATTCAAGGATTGGAATTAGCTAAGGAACGGTCGAGAATAAACAAGAAGAATGCCCAAAAAGGATAAGTTCCATAAGTCGGGGCCAGTGGCTATCGGTGGCAATGCCTAAGTGGGATAAGTCTGAGAAAGAGATGGAGGATGGAGGTGTCACTCCGGTTACTAAGAGCTGGCCCCCCAGGTTCAGGACTTGGTTCTATGCGCATGGGGGGAGTTGGACCCGAAGACAGGCAATGTTTCGACGAAGGCAAGTCTGAAGGGAGCCGACGATGCGATACTTGTTGCAATAGAAGAGGCACGATCGGGGGTGTTCCAGCCCAACAGAGAGAACGACGAGCTTACGCGTGCCCTGGGAAATCCTGAACACCCTGGAAGAACATGATGCAAGGGCGCTATTCTGTGGTATGAGGGGTTTTCAGACTGGAACACCGACTATAGAACCCGTGCGAGAAAGAAGATTGCGGAGGAGAAGAAGAGGAAGATGGAGGAGGAGCAGAGGAAGCGGGACTATGAACGCCTTCAAGGCCTAGAAGCAAGTCAAGCGGAATTGGCAGTCAAATTCCAGCGACAGCAGGAGCAGATCGACTCACTTACCCAGCAAAGGGGGTCTCAGCAGCTGCAGCAGCTAGCAGATGATCCAGCATTGGATAGCGCCGCCCCATCCATGGCAAGAAGCAGCGTGGGTCCGCCCCGGACGACGCAATGCTGGGTAGATACCCCGTGGATGACATCACGGAGAACACTAACTGCGAGCTACACGTCAAAATGAAGAACATATCCATAAAGGTGGCGGACGGCGTCGCTTTTACAAATCCCCCCGAGGCAACCTTCCATTGCAACCCGATTCCAGCGGGCTATGCTCGTGTCTTGGTTGATAAGGTGGTGGACCCACCATATTCGGAGCTAAAGCTTGACATTCCTGGAGGTGACGACGAGCGCTTTCTCGGAGAGGCCAAACATCGTATAATCCTATGGAAAAAGGATTGCATCATCTTCCGAAGGCCACCGACACCGCGTCAGCCGACTCCTGGTCGAAGTCCGCCACTGAGCCAGCAGACTCCCACTCCTGCAAGTCCACCAAGTCCGGTAAAGTGTCAGGCCACTCCTCCTCCTCCAAGTCCGCCAGAGCGTCAGACGTCCACTCCTCCTCCAAGTCCGGCACAACCTCATGCCACTCCTTCTCCAAGTCCGGCACAGCTTCAGGCCACTCGTCCTCGTCCAACTCAGCCCCGTCAGCCGTCTCCGCCGCCTCAGCAATCGCACACCCCACAGCTATGGTGCGTAGCGGTACGAGTCGAGGTAGTACAGGAAGTACATGCGGAGGCAAGCGATATAAATATGGTCCAAGCCTCATGCCTCTTCCGCAGAGGGCTTATGACAGGTCCGAGGAGGAAATCGCAGCCATATCGAAGGCCGAGGTGGAAGCCCATTTTGCACCAAAACCGCCACCGCCGCCAAGGGAGAAAGTGCCTGAGGAAACGATTGACCACTTCATTCGTATGGCTCAACCACCAGCTCCCAAGCCTGTTGACACAGACTATGAGTGCCACATCAGGAAGTTAAATCGAGCATGTCTACGTAAGGAGGCGAGCTCGGGATCGAGCAAACAAGAAGCAGCTGTCAAAAAATGCGGGAAAACCATTCCCCAGCTGGGAGAACAGGTGGCGTAATTGATCCCCTCGCTTGTTGTGCCAACAACACGTGACAGTACGTGCGCCCAATATTATTGTGGGCAAACAGTTTACATTCCTGAGGTGGGCAATGTGGTAATAACGGAGGAGCATATAATGCAGGCTGAAGTTCTCAACATCACTTTTGGACAACTCCTCGAGATCGAGCCCATGCCTGTGCTTAGAGAGGATGAAGTAAAATGGAAATATGTCCGGGGCCAACCTTTGGTCGAGCCAGACAAGGTCAAGAACCTCCCAACGAGAATGTATGAATTGCATCAATGGTACATGAACATTACCAAGATTTCAGATCGATTGTCCCTCATGGTGAATGTCAAGGAGGAGCATTACTTCCATGAGAAAGCTCATCCGCTGAGTATTCTGAACTGTTTCATTATACAATCAAGACGCACTCGACAAATCTATCGCGATTGCTATTGTCTCGTAAGTGATTTCTTTCGTAATTTAAGTCTCAAGCTAGCTGTAGTGATCCTTTTGATCAATCATTACCTGTAATTATCCTCACTATATTCTTTTCTGTGGTATTATGCAGGATGAAGATGTATGAAATGAGAAAAGGTGGATGCTTTGGCATTGGGTTCATTGACCCAAACACCGTTAATGAATACACATGGCTAATAAATCCACATCATCAAAAGAACATAGAGGACAACATGCTAGAGTTCTTGAAGCGCCTCAAATACAATGAAGATATACTACTTCCTTACAACTTCGGATTTCACTGGATCTTGTGTATCATTAAAGTTGACGCCGGAATAGTTGAAATACTGGACTCACTACTCACAGCAAAAGCTGACTATAACATCTTGTTTGGGATAGTCAACAGGTAATTTCAATCATTATTAACTATATATCTCGGCCTATTTACTTCGTCATTTCATGATATGAACTATTTAATAACCCCTTTATTCATTTTCTTTGTCGGTGGGCAGGGCTTGGGCAAGGTTCATCAGCGTCACGGAAGGCGAATGGAAACAAAAGCTTAAATGGTTTCGACCCAAGGTAAGTAATTAAGTAGTACTAGCTAGCTAGCTAGCTGCCATCTCTTTAATTATCATGCTTGATTAATTATTATCTGATCAAATTCCATTGTCATAAAGGCCCTGAAGCAGGCGCAGGGGACTGATCTGTGTGCATTCTGCGTTTGCGAGAACATTTGCATGATGGCGTCCGAAAGGTGCAGATCTCAAAGACAGGAATGGGTATGCTTGTCAGAAAACTATTCACAATTTTTACACCATTATCGATATCTAGTCACACAACTAATACACATGCATATTGATCTCCTTCTTAACAGTTCAAAGAGGTGCAGGAGAAGCTCCTAGAAACGGAGCGCGTAGAAGCACTTCAAGAGGAAATAGCAGGATTTTTGCTCGACCAGGTCATAAATCCGAAGGGAGAATACTATTACCCGCTACCGCCCCCATGAAAACCACTTCCAATTGTCATCGTGCTCCGAAGGCACCAATTAGGCTAATGCCACTGGCTCCGAAGGCAACATGCGCATATGTAGGAGAAATTATATATAGCTATACATGTGTGTATGTGTGAATTAATTAATATGGTGGTCTGTGAGACATTGATGATATATATATGCATGATTGGTTCCACTAGAAATTCTATATATATATATATATATATATATATGCATAACGTGTACAATGTGTAGTATCGTAAAATACCAGCAAAGGAAAAAGAATTAAAATGGAAACACAAAATTAAATGAAAAAGAAATCATAAAACTAAAAACCCCCCAAACCTTATAGTACCGGTTGGTCTTACCAACCGGTACTAAATGGCTCCAGGCCCCCGGAGCTGACTCGTGCCACGTGGTTGCCCTTTAGCACCGGTTCGTGCTGAACCGGGACTAAAGGGGGGGGGCTTTAGTGCCCACACTTTAGTGCCGGTTACGGAACCGGCACTAAAGGGCCTTACGAACCGGTGCTATTGCCCGGTTCTGCACTAGTGACGTATGATCATGTATATAGGCATCACGTCCAAGACAAGTAGATCGAAACGATTCTGCATCTACTACTATTACTCCACTCATCGACCGCTATCCAGCATGCATCTAGAGTATTAAGTTAAAAATAGAGTAACGCCTTAAGCAAGATGACATGATGTAGAGGGATAAATTCATGCAATATGATAAAAACCCCATCTTGTTATTCTCGATGGCAACAATACAATACGTGCCTTGCTGCCCCTTCCGTCACTAGGAAAGGACACCGCAAGATTGAACCCAAAGCTAAGCACTTCTCCCATTGCAAGAACTACCAGCCAAACCAAAAAGGATAATTCGAAGAGACTTGCAAAGATAACTCAATCATACATAAAAGAATTCAAAGAAGATTCAAATATTATTCATAGATAAGTTGGATCATAAACCCACAATTCATCGGTCTCAACAAACACACCGCAGAAAGAAGATTACATCGAATAGATCTCCACGAGAGAGGGGGAGAACATTGTATTGAGATCCAAAAAGAGACAAGAAGACATCTAGCTACTAGCTATGGACCCGAAGGTCTGAAGTAAACTACTCACACTTCATCGGAGGGGCTATGGTGTTGATGTAGAAGCCGTCTGTGTGGATGCCCCCTCCGACGGAGCTCCGGGACAGGCCCCAAGATGGGATCTCATGGATACAGAAGGTTGCGGCGGTGGAATTAGGTTTTTGGCTCCTGTTCTGATCATTTGGGGATACGTAGGTATATATAGGAGGAAGGAGTACGTCGGTGGAGCAACAGAGGGCCCACGAGGCAGGGGGGCGCGCCCTAGGGGGGCGCCCCCCACCCTCGTGACCGCCTCTTTTGTTCCTTGGTGCAGGGTCCAAGTCTCCTCGATAACGTTCGGTGAGAAAATCATGTTCCCGAAGGTTTCATTCCGTTTGGACTCCGTTTGATATTCTGTTTCTTCGAAACACTGAAATAGGCAAAAAAACAACAATTCTGGGCTGGGCCTCCGGTTAATAGGTTAGTCCCAAAAATAATATAAAAGTGGAAAATAAAGCCCAATATAGTCCAAAACAATAGATAAAGTAGCATGGAGCAGTCAAAATTATAGATACGTTGGAGACGACAAAGCGCCCCAAGCTTAATTCCTGCTCGTCCTCGAGTAGGTAAATGATAAAAGAGAATTTTTGATGCGGAGTGATACTTTAGCATAATTTCAATGTAAATCTTCTTAATTGTGGCATGAATATTCAGATCCGAAAGATTCAAGACAAAAGTTCATATTGATATAAAAAATAATAATACTTCAAGCATACTAATCAAAGCAATCATGTCTTCTCAAAATAGCATGGCAAAAGAAAGTTCATCCCTACAAAATCATATAGTTAGGCTATGCTTCAATTTCGTCACACAAAGATGTTCCCAACTTCTATACCCCCGATGACAAGCCAAGCAATTGTTTCATACTTAAATAATCTCAAACTTTTTCAACCTTCACGCAATTCATGAGCGTGAGCCATTGATATTGCACTATGGGTAGAATAGAATATGATGATGGGGATTGTGTGGAGAAGACAAAAAGGGAGAAAGTCTCACATTGACGAGGATAATCAACGGGCTATGGAGATGCCCATTAATTGATGTCAACATGAGGAGTAGGGATTACCATGCAACGGATGCACTAGAGCTATGAATGCTCAACAAAAGAAAACTAGTGGGTGTGCATCCAACTTGCTTGCTCATGAAGACCTAGGGCATTTGAGGAAGCCCATCGTAGGAATATACAAGCCAAGTTCTATAATGAAAAATTCCCACTAGTATAAAAAGACAACTTATGAGACTCACTACATGAAGAACAAGGGGCTACTTTGAAGCACAATATATGAGACTCACTTCATGAAGAACAAGGTGCTACTTTGAAGCACAAGCGTGAAAAAAGAGATAGTAGCATTGCCCTTTTTATTTATTTTATTTTTTGGGGCCTTTCTTTTTTTGGCCTTTCTCTTTTTTTTTGTTTGGGCAATGCTCTAATAATGATGATCATCACACTTCTATTGATTACAACATAAGGATTACAACTCGAAACTTAGAACAAGATATGACTCTATATGAATGCCTCCGATGGTGTACCGGGATGGTGCAATGAATCAAGAGTGACATGTACAAAAAATAATGCATGGTGGCTTTGCCACAAATACGATGTCAACTACATGATCATGCAATGGCAATATGACAAAAGTAATGTATGTCATGATGATGATGATGGAAGTTGCATGGCAATATATCTCAGAATGGCTATGGAAATGCCATGATAGGTAGGTATGGTGGCTGTTTTGAGGAATATATAAGGAGGTTTATGTGTGATAGAGCGATCGTATCACGGGGTTTGATGCACCGCTAAGTTTGCACCAACTCTCAAGGTGAGAAAGGGCAATGCACGGCATCAAGAGGCTAGCAAAGGTGGAAAGGTGAGAGTGCGATAATCCATGGACTCAACATTAGTCAAAAGAACTCATATACTTATTGCAAAAATTTAGAAGTCATCAAAAATCAAGTACTACGCGCATGCTCCTAGGGGGATAGATTGGTTGGAAAAGACCATCGCTCGTCCCCGACCGTGATACGTCTCCAACGTATCTATAATTTTTGATTGCTCCATGCTACTTTATCTACTGTTTTGGACTATATTGGGCTTTATTTTCCACTTTTATATTATTTTTGGGACTAACCTATTAACCGGAGGCCCAGCCTAGAATTGCTGTTTTTTTGCCTATTTCAGTGTTTCGAGGAAACAGAATATCAAACAGAGTACAAACGGAATGAAACCTTCGGGAACGTGATCTTCTCACCGAACGTGATCCAGGAGACTTGGACCCTACTCCAAGAAGCTTCCGAGGAGGTCACGAGGGTGGAGGGCGCGCCCCCCTAGCTCGTGGGCCCCTCGGAGCTCCACCGACGTACTCCTTCCTCCTATATATACCTACGTATCCCCAATAGACCAGAGACGGAGCCAAAGACCTAATTCCACCACTGCAACCTTCTGTATCCACGATATCCCATCTTGGGGCCTGTTCCGGAGCTCCGCCGGAGAGGGCATCCATCACGGAGGGCTTCTACATCAACACCATAGCCCCTCCGATGAAGTGTGAGTAGTTTACTTCAGATCTTCGGGTCCATAGCTAGTAGCTAGATGGCTTCTTCTCTCTTTTTGGATCTCAATACAATGTTCTCCCCCTCTCTCGTGGAGATCTATTCGATGTAATCTTCTTTTTGTGGTGTGTTTGTTGAGACCAATGAATTGTGGGTCTATGATCCAACTTATCTATGAATAATATTTGAATCTTCTCTGAATTCCTTTATGTATGATTGAGTTATCTTTGCAAGTCTCTTCGAATTATCCATTTGGTTTGGCCAACTAGATTGGTAGTTCTTGCAATGGGAGAAGTGCATGCTTTGGGTTCAATCTTGCGGTATCCTTACTCAGTGACAGAAAGAGTTGCAATGCACATATTGTATTGTTGCCATCGAGGATAACAAGATGGGGTATTTATCATATTGCATGAATTTATTCCTCTACATCATGTCATCTTGCTTAAGGCGTTACTCTGTTTTAACTTAATACTCTAGATGCATGCTGGTTAGCGGTCGATGAGTGGAGTAATAGTAGTAGATGCAGAATCGTTTCGATCTACTTGTCTCGGACGTGATGCCTATGTACATGATCATACCTAGATAACCTCATAACTATGCTCAGTTCTATCAATTGCTCAATAGTAATTTGTTCACCCACCGTAGAATACTTATGCTCTTGAGAGAAGCCACTAGTGAAACCTATGGCCCCAGGGTCTATTCTCATCATATCAATCTCCATCACTTTATTTACTTGCTTTGCCTTTTACTTTCTACTTTGCATCTTTATACCAAAAATACCAAAAATATTATCTCTCTCAGATCTCACTCTCGTAACTGACCGTGAAGGGATTGACAACCCCTAAGCGTTGGTTGCGAGTTGCTATCATTTTGTGCATGTACGAGGGACTTGCGCGTGACCTCCTACTGGATTGATACCTTGGTTCTCAAAAACTGAGGGAAATACTTACGCCACTGTGCTGCATCACCCCCGCCTCTTCGGGGAAAACCAACGCAAGCTCAAGACATAGCAAGAAGGATTTCTGGCGCCGTTGCGCGGGAGGCTTACGCAAAAGTCAACATACCAAGTACCCATCGCAATCGATATCTCTCGCATTACATTATTTGCCATTTGCCTCTCGTTTTCCTCTCCCCCACTTCACCCTTGCCGCTTTATTCGCCCTCTCTTTCCCTTTGCCTTTTGTTTGCTCGTGTGCTAGTTTGCTTGTTTGTTGTAATGGCCTTACCTAAGTTTGGTGATCTTCACTTTAAAAGGCTAGAAGAGATGGAAAACAATGTCAGTAAGTTTATGGTCTTGCAATTTGAACATAATAATTTCTTTAGAAACGAGCTTAAGGAACAAAAGAGTTTTATGAGTTATATAAATAAAGACCTCGATGATATGTCTAAAGAATTTGATGGTGTAAGATCCCAAATTGCTTGTCTTGAAAAGATGACCGCTGAAGTTTCAGATATGCAAGCTACCTTAGTCAATAAGATGGCCGCCAAACCGAACAACTATGAAAATCAGGATGAAGATCTAAAAGTTATTGATGTGTCCCCCATTAAATCTTTGTTTTGCAATATGAATCTTGATGAATCTGAATATGATCTTCCCTTACCTAGAAGGCGTAATTCTGAGTTTCTAGATCTTGATGATGAAATTGATGAAAGTAGGATTGAAATAAATAGAAACCGTGATGTTGCTAAACCTACTATTTTGGATCTCAAGGAATTTAATTATGAAAATTGCTCTTTGATTGATTGTATTTCCTTGTTGCAATCCGTGTTAAATTCTCCTCATGCTTATAGTCAAAATAAGACCTTTACCGAACACATTGTTGATGCCTTGATGCAATCCTATGAAGAAAAGCTTGAGTTGAAAGTTTCCATACCTAAAAAACTCCATGATGAGTGGGAACCTACCATTAAAATTAAAATTAAAGATTATGAGTCTCATGCTTTGTGTGATTTGGGTGCTAGTGTTTTTTGTTTTTGGTTCTGTTTAGGAATAAATAATCCATCTACCTTCTGTTTGGGTGTGGTTTTATGTTTTAGTTAGTGTTTGTGCCAAGTAAGACCTATAGGATAACCTACGATGATAGTTGATTTGATTCTGCTGAAAAACAGAAACCTTAGCGCTCATGAGATTAGCTGCCATTTTTTACTGGAGAGTGATTTGCGTTGATTCTTTTTGCTACTGATCAATAAATAAATTTTCCCGGACTTCCTATTTTACTACAGACTATTCTGTTTTTGACAGATTCTATTTTTCGTGTGTTGTTTGCTTATTTTGATGAATCTATGGTTAGTAAATTAGTTTATAAACCATAGAGAAGTTGGAATACAGTAGGTTTAACATCAATATAAATAAAGAATGAGTTCATTACAGTACCTTGAAGTAGTCTTTTGTTTTCTTTCTCTAATGGAGCTCACGAGATTTCTGTTGAGTTTTGTGTTGTGAAGTTTTCAAGTTTTGGGTGAATTCTTTTGATGGATTATGGAACAAGGAGTAGCAAGAGCCTAAGCTTGGGGATGCCCATGTCACCCCCAAGATAATACAAGGACACCAAAAAGTCAAAGCTTGGGGATGCCCCAGAAGGCATCCCCTCTTTCGTCCACTTACATCGGTAATTTACTTGGAGCTATATTTTTATTCACCAACATGATATGTGTTTTGCTTGGAGCATCTTGTATTATTTGTGTCTTTGCTTGTTAGTCTACCACAATCATCCTTGCTGTACACACCTTTTGAGAGAGCCATACATGATTTGGAATTTGTTAGAATACTCTATGTGCTTCACTTATATCTTTTGAGCTTGATAGTTTTGCTCATAGTGCTTCACTTATATCTTTTTGAGCGTGATAATTTTTGCTCTAGTGCTTCACTTAGATCGTTTTGAGGATGGTGGTGGATTTGTTTTAAAGAAACTTGATCTCTCATACTTCACTTAGATTATTTTATGAGTCATTAATAGCATGGTAATTTGCTTAATGTTAATATACTTAGTGTTCAAAATATGTGAAACTTTCTTCTGAGATAATTGAATACTAAGATAAATTTAATGCTCAATAATTGTTTTAAGATATGGAGGTAATAATATATAAGTCCTGCTAGTTGAGTAGTTGTGAATTTGAGAAATACTTGTGTTGAAGTTTGTAAGTCCCGTAGCATGCACGTATGGGTAAAGTTGTGTAACAAATTTGAAGCATGAAGTGTACCTGGCTTGTGCATCCTTATGAGTGGCGGTCAGGGACTTGCGATGTTCTTTTCCTACCAATCTATCCCCCTAGGGGCATGCGTAGTAGTACTTTGCTTCGAGGGCTAATAAACTTTTGCAATAAGTATATGAGTTCTTTATGACTATTGTGAGTCCATGGATTATACGCACTTTTACCTTTCCACATTTTCTAGCCTCTTCGGTACCGTGCATTGCCCTTTCTCACATTGAGAGTTGGTGCAAACTTCGACGGTACATCCAAACCCCGTGATATGATACACTCTTTCACACATAAACCTCCTTATATCTTCCTCAAAACAGCCACCATACCTACCTATTATGGCATTTCCATAGCCATTCCGAGATATATTGCCATGCAACTTTCCACCATTCCGTTCATCATGACATACTTTACTTTTTCATATTGCCATTGCATGATCATGTAGTTGACATCGTATTTGTGGCAAAGCCACCACGCATTATTTTTCATACATGTCACTCTTGATTCATTGCACCATCTCGGTACACCGCCGGAGGCATTCATATAGAGTAATATCTTGTTCTAGTTTTGAGTTGTAATATCAAGTTGTTGTAATGAAAGTGTGATGATCATCATTATTAGAGCATTACCCCAGTGAGGAAAAGGATGATGGAGACTATGATTCCCCCACAAGTCGGGATGAGACTCCGGACGAAAAAAGAGAGGCCAAGGAAGCCCAAATAAAAAAAAGAGGCCATAAAAAAAGGCCCAAATAAAAAATGAGAGAAAAAGAGAGAAGGGGCAATGTTACTATCCTTTTACCACACTTGTGCTTCAAAGTAGCACCTTGTTCTTCATGTAGTGAGTCTCATATATTTGTGCTTCAAAGTAGCACCTTGTTCTTCATGTAGTGAGTCTCATATATTTGTGCTTCAAAGTAGCACCACATTTTTCATATAGTGAGTCTCATAAATTATCTTGTTCATACTAGTGGGAATTTTTCATTATAGAACTTGGCTTGTATATTCCAATGATGGGCTTCCTCAAAATGCCCTAGGTCTTCGTGAGCAAGCGAGTTGGATGCACACCCACTAGTTTTCTTTTGTTGAGCATTCATAGCTCTAGTGCATCTGTTGCATGGCAATCCCTACTCCTCATGTTGACATCAATTGATGGGCATCTCCATAGCCCGTTGATTATCCTCGTCAATATGAGACTTTCTCCTTTTTTGTCTTCTCCACACAGTCCCATCATCATATTCTATTCCACCTATAGTGCTATATCCATGGCTTGCGCTCATATATTGCGTGAGGGTTGAAAAAGCTGAAGCGCGTTAAAAAGTATGAAACAATTGCTTGTCTTGTCATCAGGGGTATAGAAGTTGGGAACATCTTTTGTGTGACGAAAATGAAGCATAGCCTAACTATATGATTTTGTAGGGATGAACTTTCTTTGGCCATGTTATTTTGAGATGACATAATTGCTTGATTAGTATGCTTGAAGTATTATTATTTTTATGTCAATATGAACTTTTATCTTGAATCTTTCGGATCTGAATATTCATACCATGATTAAGAAGATTTACATTGGAATTATGCCAAAGTATCACTCCGCATCAAAAATTCTTTTTTATCATTTACCTACTCGAGGACGAGTAGGAATTAAGCTTGGGGATGCCTGATACGTATCCAACATATCTATAATTTTTTATTGCTCCATGCTACTTTATCTACTATTTTGGACTATATTGGGCTTTATTTTCCACTTTTATATTATTTTTGGGACTAACCTATTAACCGGAGGCCCAACCCAGAATTGCTGTTTTTTGCCTATTTCAGTGTTTCGAGGAAACAGAATATCGAATGGAGTCCAAACGGAATGAAACCTTCGGGAACGTGATCTTCTCACCGAACGTGATCCAGGAGACTTGGACCCTACTCCAAGAAGCTTCTGAGGAGGTCACGAGGGTGGAGGGCGCCTCCCTAGGCGCGCCCCCTACCTCGTGGGCCCCTCGGAGCTCCACCAACGTACTCCTTCCTCCTATATATACCTACGTATCCCCAATAGACCAGAGACGGAGCCAAAAACCTAATTCCACCGCCGCAACCTTCTGTATCCACGTGATCCCATCTTCGGGCCTGTTCCGGAGCTTCGCCGGAGAGGGCATCCATCACGGAGGGCTTCTACATCAACACTGTAGCCCCTCCGACAAAGTGTGAGTAGTTTACTTCAGACCTTCGGGTCCATAGCTAGTAGCTAGATGGCTTCTTCTCTCTTTTTGGATCTCAATACAGTGTTCTCCCCCTCTCTTGTGGAGATCTATTCGATGTAATCTTCTTTTTGCGGTGTGTTTGTTGAGACCGATGAATTGTGGGTTTATGATCCAACTTATCTATGAATAATATTTGAATCTTCTCTGAATTCTTTTATGTATGATTCAGTTATCTTTGCAAGTCTCTTCGAATTATCCATTTGGTTTGGCCAACTAGATTGGTAGTTCTTGCAATGGGATAAGTGCATGGCTTTGGGTTCAATTTTGTGGTGTCCTTACTCAGTGACAGAAAGAGTTGCAAGGCACGTATTGTATTGTTGCCATCGAGGATAACAAGATGGGGTATTTATCATATTGCATGAATTTATTCCTCTACATCATGTCATCTTGCTTAAGGCGTTACTCTGTTTTAACTTAATATTCTAGATGCATGCTGGATAGCGGTCGATGAGTGGAGTAATAGTAGTAGATGCAGAATCGTTTCGATCTACTTGTCTCAGACGTGATGCCTATATACATGATCATACCTAGATAACCTCATAACTATGCTCAATTCTATCAATTGCTTAACAGTAATTTGTTCACCCACCGTAGAATACTTATGCTCTTGAAAGAAGCCACTAGTGAAACCTATGGCCCCCGGGTCTATTCTCATCATATCAATCTCCATCACTTTATTTACTTGCTTTGCCTTTTACTTTTTACTTTGCATCTTTATACCAAAAATACCAAAAATATTATCTCTATCAGATCTCACTCTCGTAAGTGACTGTGAAGGGATTGACAACCCCTAAGCGTTGGTTGCGAGTTGCTATCGTTTTTTCCAGGTACGAGGGACTTGCGCGTGACCTCCTACTGTATTGATACCTTGGTTCTCAAAAACTGAGGGAAATACTTACGCTACTGTGCTGCATCACCCCCTCCTCTTCGGGGAAAACCAACACAAGCTCGAGACGTAGCACACCGCCACTCATAAGGATGCACAAGCCAGGTACACTTCATGTTTCAAATTTGTTACACAACTTTAACCATACGTGCATGCTACGGGACTTGCAAACTTCAACACAAGCATTCTTTAAATTCATAATCCCCCAACTAGCACGACTTTGATATTATCACCTCCATATCTCAAAACAATTATCAAGCATCAAACTTATCTTAGTATTCAACGCACTCAAAAGAAAGTTTCACATATCTTGAATACCAAGTATATTAATATTAAGCAAATTACCATGCTATTAACGACTCTCAAAATAATCTAAGTGAAGCATGAGAGATCAATAGTTTCTTTAAAACAAATCCACCACCGTGCTCTAAAAGATTTAAGTGAAGCACTAGAGCAAAAATTATCACGCTCAAAAGATATAAGTGAAGCACTATGAGAAAAACTATCAAGCTCAAAAGATATAAGTGAAGCACATAGAGTATTCTAACAAATTCCAATTCATGTATGGATCTCTCAAAAGGTGTGTACAACAAGGATGATTGTGGTAAACTAACAAGCAAAGACACAAATAATACAAGACACTCCAAGCAAAACACATATCATGTGGTGAATAAAAATATAGCTCCAAGTAAATTACCGATGGAAGTAGACGAAAGAGGGGATGCCTTCCGGGGCATCCCCAAGCTTTGACTTTTTGGTGTCCTTAGATTATCTTGGGGGTGCCATGGGCATCCCCAAGCTTAGGCTCTTGCCACTCCTTGTTCCATAATCCATCAAAATACTTCACCCAAAACTTGAAAACTTCACAACACAAAACTCAATAGAAATCTCGTGAGCTCCGTTAGAGAAAGAAAGAAAAAGACTACTTCAAAGTACTGTAATGAAATCATTCTTTATTTATATTGGTGTGAAACCTACTGTATTCCAACTTCTCTATGGATTATAAACTATTTTGCTAGCCATAGATTCATCAAAATAAGCAAACAACACACGCAAAACAGAATCTGTCAAAAACAGAACAGTCTGTAGTAATCTGTAGCTAACGCAAACTTATGGAACTCTAAAAATTCTACCAAAATAAGAAGTTCTGGAAATTTTGTTTATTTAACAGAAGCAAAACTAATAAATGCAAAATCACGTTTCTGTGATTTAACAAAATTATATTCGTGCATGCAAAGTTTCTGTTTTTAAGCAGAATCAAATCAAGTATCATCGTAGGTTATCCTATAGGTTCTACTTGGCACAAACACTAATTAGAAGATAAAACCACATCCAAACAGAGGCTAGATGGATTATTTATTCCTAAACAGAAGCAAAAACAAAAACAAAAAATAAAATTGGGTTGCCTCCCAACAAGCGCTATCGTATAACGCCCCTAGCTAGGCATAAAAGCAAGGATAGAACTAGGTATTGCCATCTTTGACACTTGGAGAGGAGGATCTCGTTTCTATGACATTCATTCTTCTATTTAAGTTAAGCACATGGCCATTAATGGAAGAAGTAAGATTAAGCACGTTACGGAAATTTACCTCTAAACTAGACTTCATCTCTTTAATAATTTCATTTTGATAAAAGCACGAGAGAGTAGTTGATTCAACCTTATCATTCATGGGATGCCCAAATATAGTTTTCATTCTTTCATAGGTATCTATAGCATCCCCTTCAAGAAAACTTTCTTCAAAGATGGAATCTAAAACTTGTTTGAAGGACGCGGGCAAGCCAACATAAAAACTTTTTAGGTAAATTTCAATTTGATATTGTGGTACATAACTAGCCCGAATCCTAAGTAACCTATCCCAAGCATCTTTTAAAGACTCATCAAGTAAATAGCGAAAAATTCCAGAGTCATCCTCATCAAAATTATTCAAGCTCTCATTGGAGACCCCTGTGGGTCTTTCTATAGCATCATTATTTATGAGCTTAGAGAGGATAGAGGGGTTGTCCAAGGCACTAGAGCTCGGGAGAAAACCCGTAGTTCTTTTTGATTCAGCCATGGCAACAAGTAATCCAACACACAAGCAAACAGAAAGGCAATGGGAAAAAGCAAACGGGAAAAAGAGGAGGAGATTGGGAAAGTGAGGGCGAATAAAACGGCAAGGGCGAAGTGGGGGAGAGGAAAACGAGAGGCAAATGGCAAATAATGTAATGCGAGAGATAGGGATTGTGATGGGTACTTTGTATGGTTGACTTGCTCTTGCGTGAGCCTCCCCGGCAACTGCGCCAGAAATTCTTCTTGCTACCTCTTGAGCACTGCGTTGGATTTCCCCGAAGAGGAGAGGATGATGCAGCAAAGTAGCGTAAGTATTTCCCTCAGTTTTTGAGAAGCAAGGTATCAATCCAGTAGGAGACCACGCACAAGTCCCTCGTACCTACACAAAACGATAGCTCCTCGCAACCAACGCGATTAGGGGTTGTCAATCCCTTCACGGTCACTTACGAGAGTGAGATCTGATAGAGATGATAAATAACGTTTTTGGTATTTTTGGTATATAGATGCAAAGTGATAAGTAAAAGGCAAAGTAAAAACAAAGCAAGTAATAAAGTAATGGAGAGTGATATGATGAGAATAGACCCGGGGGCCATAGGTTTCACTAGTGGCTTCTCTCAAGAGCATAGATATTCTACGGTGGGTGAACAAATTACTGTTGAGCAAATGATAGAATTGAGCATAATTATGAGTATATCTAGGTATGATCAAGTATATAGGCATCACGTCCAAGACAAGTAGATCGAAACGATTCTGCATCTACTACTATTACTTCACTCATCGACTGCTATCCAGCATGCATCTAGAGTATTAAGTTAAAAACAGAGTAACGCCTTAAGCAAGATGACATGATGTAGAGGGATAAATTCATGCAATATGATAAAAACCCCATCTTGTTATCCTCGATGGCAACAATACAATACGTGCCTTGTGATACGTCTCCAACGTATCTATAATTTATGAAGCATTCATGATATATTACTATGTGTTTTGAATGATTATGGGCTTTATTATAGACTTTTATATTATTTTTGGGACTAACCTATTAACCGGAGGCCCAGCCTAGATTTGCCGTTTTATGCCTATTTCAGTATTTCGAGGAAAAGGAATATCAGACGGAGTCAAAACGGAACGAAATCAACTGGAGAAGTTAATTTTGGAAGGAAACCCACCTGGTGGACTTGGACTCCACGTCAGAAGATACGGGAGGTGCTCACGAGGGTGGGGGCGCGCCCTCCCCCCTGGGCGCGCCCCCTGCCTCGTGGGGCCCCCGTAGCTCCACCGACGTACTCCTTTCACCCATATATACCGTCGTACCCTAAAACTTCCAGAATAGAAGATAGATCGGGAGTTCCGCCGCTGCAAGCCTCTGTAGCCACCAAAGACCAATCGGGACCCCGTTCCGGCATCGTGCCGGAGGGGGATCCCGTCACCGGAGGCCATCTTCATCATCCCGGCGCTATCCATGACGAGGAGGGAGTAGTTCACCCTCGGGGCTGAGGGTATGTACCAGTAGCTATGTGTTTGATCTCTCTCTCTCTCTCTCGTGTTCTCTCTCGTGTTCTTCTATGGCACGATCTTGATGTATCCCGAACTTTGCTATTGTAGTTGGATCTTATGATGTTTCTCCCCCTCTACTCTCTTGTGATGAATTGAGTTTCCCCTTTGAAGTTATATTATCGGATTGAATCTTTTATGAACACTTGATGTATGTCTTGCTGTGATTATCTGTGGTGACAATGGGATATCATGTGCCACTTGATGTATGTTTTGGTGATCAACTTGCGGGTTTCGTGACACTTGGGAACCTATGCATAGGGGTTGGCACACGTTCTTGACTCTCCGATAGAAACTTTGGGGCACTCTTTGAAGTACTTTTATATTGGTTGGATGAATCTGAGATTTTGTGATGCATATCGTATAATCATGCCCACGGATACTTGAGGTGACAATGGAGTATCTAGGTGACATTAGGGTTTTGGTTGATTTGTGTCTTAAGGTGTTATTCTAGTACGAACTCTTTTATTGCTTTGTGGTGATTTCGTACCCAACCATAATCTCTACGTTTGTTCTCTGCTATTAGTGGCTTTGGAGTGACTCTTTGTTGCATGTTGAGGGCTTGTCATATGTTCTATCTATGTTATTATTGTTGAGAGAACTTACACTAGCGAAAGTATGAACCCTAGGCTTTGTTTCCTATCATTGCAATACCGTTTACGCTCACTTTTACCACTTGTTACCTTGCTGTTTTTATATTTTCAGATTACAAAAACCTATATCTACCATCTATTTTGCACTTGTATCACCATCTCTTCGCCGAACTAGTGCACCTATACAATTTACCATTGTATTGGTTGTGTTGGGGACACAAGAGACTTTTTGTTATTTGGTTGCAGGGTTGCTTGAGAGAGACCATCTTCATCCTACGCCTCCTACGGATTGATAAACCTTAGGTCATCCACTTGAGGGAAATTTGCTACTGTCCTACAAACCTGTGCACTTTTAGGCCCAACAACGTCTACAAGAAGAAGGTTGTGTAGTAGACATCAAGCTCTTTTCTGGCGCCGTTGCCGGGGAGGCTAGGTAAGTGAAGGTATATCTTTAGATCTTGCAATTGAATCTTTTTGTTTCTTGTTTTAGCACTAGTCTAGTTTATAAAAGAAAACTACAAAAAAATGGAGTTGAGTTTGTCTCATATGCTTCACCTTTTTAATATCTTTCGTGAGTATAATGGAAAGGATAATTGTGCTCAAGTGCTAGAAGAAGAAATCTATAGAATGTTTGGAACTAAATTTTTGAATGATGATCATGATTGCAATGTTTTTAGTATGAATTCCTTGAATATCCATGATGCTAATGATATGCAAAGCCACAAGCTTGGGGAAGCTATGTTTGATAAATATGATATATTTTGTCCTCCAAGCTTTGATGAGCAAATTTACTATGATGAAAGCATGCCTCCTATTTATGATGATTATTGTGATGATACATATGCCATAAAGAAGAACTTTGCTTATGTGGAGAGTAATAAAATTTATATGCTTGTAGATCATGAAAAGAATGTTTTAGGTGCTGGTTATATTGTTGAATTCATTCATGATGCTACTGAAAATTATTATGAGGGAGGAACATATGCTTGTAGGAATTGCAATAATGTCAAGTTTCCTCTCTATGTGCTTAAATTCTTGAAGTTATGCTTGTTGTACCATCCTGTGCTAGTTGATTATTGTTCCCATAAGTTGTTTGATCACAAAATCCCTATGCACAGGAAGTGGGTTAGACTTAAATGTGCTAGCATGTGCTTCATGATGCTCCCATTATGTTTCAGTTCTTATCTTTTATGTGAGCATCATTGTCATCATCATGCCTAGCTAAAAGGCATTAGAGAAAAGCGCTTGTTGGAAGACAACCCAATATTTATCCTTACTGTTTTTGTGTGTCCACATGATTATGCTACTGTAGTAATCATGTTTTATAGCTTTTGTTTCAATAAAGTGCCAAGTAGAACCTTTGGGAAGACTTGGGTGAAGTTTATGTGATCTTGCTGTGAAAAACAGAAACTTTAGCGCTCACGAGATTAGGTGTAATTTTTACTGGAGAGTGCTTTTAGGTTGATTCTTTTTGCAGATGATTAATAGACAAATTTCTCAGGTCCAGCAATTTATTTCATAATTTTTGGGGTTCCAGAAGTATACGTTTTAGACAGATTACTACAGACTGTTCTGTTTTTGACAGATTCTGTTTTCTATGTGTTGTTTGCTTATTTTGATGAATCTATGAGTAGTATCGGAGGGTATGAACCATAGATAAGTTATAATACAGTAGATATTACACCAATATGAATTTAGAATGAGTTCATTACAGTACCTAAATGGTGGTTTTATTTTCTTATACTAACGGAGCTTACGAGTTTTGTTTTGAGTTTTGTGTGGTTGAAGTTTTCATGTTTTGGGTAACGATTCGATGGACAATAAAATAAGGAGTGGAAAGAGCCTAAGCTTGGGGATTCCCAAGGCACCCCAAGGTAATATTCAAGGACAACCAAGCAACTAAGCTTGGGGATGCCCCGGAAGGCATCCCCTCTTTCGTCTTCGTTCATCGGTAACTTTACTTGGAGCTATATTTTTATTCACCACATGATATGTGTTTTGCTTGGAGTGTCAATTTCTTTTGTTAGTTTTTGCTTGCTGTTAGTTATAATTGTGTTTTGCCTCTTTAGTTTCAATAAAAAAAGTCAAGGATAGCCTTTGCCATGCTTATTTTGCTAGTTTGCATGTTGCTGTTTGAAAACAGAAAGTTTACCGCTGTTGCAAAAATTCCCTAGAAAAGTCAGAGACTGGTTTAACGTTGAATCTTTTTGCATATTGAGCTATGATAAATTTATTGCGGTGGGAATTATAGATCATAATTTTTGGAGTCATGTAAGTATTGAGAATCTTGCATTCTTTACAGACTGTACTGTTTTGGCAGATTGCTGTTATGGTTGCATTGCTTGCGTATGTTTGCTTGTTTAATGATTCTATTTGAGTATAGGAGTATTAAATATACAGAGGCATTTAGTATTCAATGTTGAATAATAATTTAAGTGATTTTCTACAGTATAATATGATAAGGTTTTGCATTGGTTTATACTAACCTATCTCACGAGTTCTTGTTGAGTTTGTTGTGAATGAAGCTTTTGATAAAAAGAGAAACCATGATATGAGAGGAATTAACGAGACACAAAAGCTCAAGCTTGGTGATGCCCAACGCACCCCAAGATATTATTTCAAGAAGTCTCAAGCATCTAAGCTTGGGGATGCCCCCATTGGCATCCCACCTTTCTTCTTCAACAACTATTGGTTAGGATTGGTTGAACCTAAGTTTTTGCTTCTTCACATGATGTGTGCTATCCTTGCACTGTAATTTTATTTTGTTTCGCTTGCTGCTTGAATACAATACCAAGATCTGAAATTCTTAAATGAGAGAGAGTCTTCACATAGTTGCATAATTATTTAGCTACTCATTGATCTTCACTTATATCTTTTTGAAGTAGCTTTTCATTTACTCGTGTGCTTCACTTATATCCTATGAGTAAATGGTTGAATAAGTTGAATGTCACAAATCTGAAATTATATATGTTTCATTTGCTTATCCCATGGGGAGTAATGACTTCACATCTAAGAAGTAGAGGTTGTACATTTATTGACAGTTAGCAAGCATTGTATTAGTCATTTGAACAATTCATGAAAGAATATTGAAGGAAGAGAGGTTTCACATATAAATATATTATCATAGACATCTTTCATAATTGGGAGCACTCATTAAGTATGACATGCTAAAGAGTTGATGTTGGACAAGGAAGACAATGTAATGGGTTATGTTTTCTCGCATCTCAGTTAAAGTATATTGTCATGGATCATTCAAACATGTTGAGCTTGCCTTTCCCCCTCATGCTAGCCAAAATTCCTAGCACGAAGTAGAGATACTACTTGTGCTTACAAATATCCTTAAACCCAGTTTTGCCATGAGTGTCCACCATACCTACCTATATGCGGTATTTACCTGCCGTTCGAAGTAAATTTGCATGTGCCAAACTCTAAACCTTCAAATTATAATCTGTTTTGTATGCCCAAATTGCTCATGTAGCAACTAGGGGTTGTCAGCGTCTTCCATGCTAGGTGGGTTATTCTCAAGAGGAGTGGACTCCGCTCCTCATTCACGAGAAAGTGGCTGTAACCGGGATGCCCAGTCCCATGATCCAAAAAGATCAAAGCAAATCAAAATAATTAAAAAAAAACTCCCCCAGGATTGTTGTTAGTTGGAGGCACTCGTTGTTTCGAGCAAGCCATGGACTGATGCTTGTTGGTGGTTGGGGGAGTATAAATTTTTACCGTTCTGTTTGGGAACCGCCTATTATGTATGTAGTATGGAAGATATTGGGAACTCTTGGTTGTTATGTTGACAATGAGATCATACCTCTCAAAATTATTTATCTCTATTTTAAAAATTGAGCTCTGGCACCTCTGCAAATCCCTGCTTCCCTCTGCGAAGGGCCTATCTTTTACTTTATGCAAAAGTCAAGGTGATCTTCACCTTTCCCTTTTTCATTTTATCCTTTGGCAAGCACTTCATGGTGGGGTGATCCTGATATATATATCCAATTGGATGTACGTTAGCATGAACTATTATTGTTGACATCACCCAAAGGTGAATAAGTTTGGAGGCAACATTATAAGCCCCAATCTTTCTCTGTGTCTGATTAAAACTTCATAACCACAAGTATTGCGTGAGTGTTAGCAATTGTAGAAGACAATATGATAGTTGAGTATGTGGAGTTTGCTATTCCTGAAAAGAACATGAATTGCAATTGTTTTGATGACTAAGAATGAAGTTTGCTAGTTTTCAAGAATGTTTATGGTCTATGCCTTGATATGTGAATTGCTTGTCACTTTATCGTGAGAAGTTTTATGAGATGAACTACTGTTATGACATATAATCATGCTAGAAAAGGTGATTGAAATTATCGTTGATCAAACTTGTGCACCTCTAGCATTCACACTTCATAAATTCTTTCTTTATCATTTACCTACTCGAGGACGAGTAGGAATTAAGCTTGGGGATGCTAATACGTCTCCAACGTATCTATAATTTATGAAGCATTCATGCTATATTACTATGTGTTTTGAATGATTATGGGCTTTATTATACACTTTTATATTATTTTTGGGACTAACCTATTAACCGGAGGCCCAGCCCAGATTTGCTGTTTTATGCCTATTTTAGTATTTCGAGGAAAAGGAATATCAGGCGGAGTCAAAACGGAACGAAATCAACTGGAGAAGTTATTTTTGGAAGGAAACCCACCTGATGGACTTGGACTCCACGTAAGAAGATACGGGAGGTGATCACGAGGGTGGGGGGGCGCGCCCTCCCCCCCTGGGCGCACCCCCTGCCTCGTGGGGACCCCATAGCTCCACCGACATACTCCTTTCACCCATATATACCGTCGTACCCTAAAACTTCCAGAACAGAAGATAGATCGGGAGTTCCGCCGCCGCAAGCCTCTGTAGCCACCAAAAACCAATCGGGACCCGCTCAAGCACCGCCGGGGGGATCCCATCACCGGAGGCCATCTTCATCATCCCGGCGCTATCCATGACGAGGAGGGAGTAGTTCACCCTCGGGGCTGAGGGTATGTACCAGTAGCTATGTGTTTGATCTCTCTCTCTCTCGTGTTCTCTCTCGTGTTCTTCTATGGCACGATCTTGATGTATCCCGAGCTTTCCTATTGTAGTTGGATCTTATGATGTTTCTCCCCCTCTACTCTCTTGTGATGAATTGAGTTTCCCCTTTGAAGTTATCTTATCGGATTGAGTCTTTTATGAACACTTGATGTATGTCTTGCTATGATTATCTGTGGTAACAATGGGATATCATGTGCCACTTGATGTATGTTTTGGTGATCAACTTGCGGGTTTCGTGACACTTGGGAACCTATGCATAGGGGTTGGCACATGTTCTTGACTCTCCGATAGAAACTTTGGGGCACTCTTTGAAGTACTTTTATGTTGGTTGGATGAATCTGAGATTTTGTGATGCATATCGTATAATCATGCCCACGGATACTTGAGGTGACAATGGAGTATCTAGGTGACATTAGGGTTTTGGTTGATTTGTGTCTTAAGGTGTTATTCTAGTACGAACTCTTTTATAGATCGATCCGAAAGAATAGCTTTGTGGTGGTTTCGTACCCGACAATAATCTCTATGTTTGTTCTCCGCTATTAGTGGCTTTGGAGTGACTCTTTGTTGCATGTTGAGGGCTTGTCATATGTTCTATCTATGTTATTATTGTTGAGAGAACTTGCACTAGTGAAAGTATGAACCCTAGGCTTTGTTTCCTATCATTGCAATACCGTTTACGCTCACTTTTACCACTTGTTACCTTGCTGTTTTTATATTTTCAGATTACAAAAACCTATATCTACCATCTATTTTGCACTTGTATCACCATCTCTTCGCCGAACTAGTGCACCTATACAATTTACCATTGTATTGGGTGTGTTGGGGACACAAGAGACTTTTTGTTATTTGGTTGCAGGGTTGCTTGAGAGAGACCATCTTCATCCTACGCCTCCTACGGATTGATAAACCTTAGGTCATCCACTTTAGGGAAATTTGCTACTGTCCTACAAACATGTGCACTTGCAGGCCGAACAACGTCTACAAGAAGAAGGTTGTGTAGTAGACATCACCTTGCTGCCTCTTCTGCACTGGGAAAGGACACCGCAAGATTGAACCCAAAGCTAAGCACTTCTCCCATTGCAAGAACTACCAATCTAGTTGGCCAAACCAAAAAGGATAATTCAAAGAGACTTGCAAAGATAACTCAATCATACATAAAAGAATTCAGAGAAGATTCAAATATTATTCATAGATAAGTTGGATCATAAACCCACAATTCATCGGTCTCAACACCGCAAAAAGAAGATTACATCGAATAGATCTCCACGAGAGAGGGGGAGAACATTGTATTGAGATCCAAAAAGAGAGAAGAAGCCATCTAGCTACTAGCTATGGACCCGAAGGTCTGAAGTAAACTACTCACACTTCATCGAAGGGGCTATGGTGTTGATGTAGAAGCCCTCCATGGTGGATGCCCCCTCGTGAGCTCCTAACAGGCCCCAAGATGGGATCTCGTGGATACAGAAGGTTGCGGCGGTGGAATTAGGTTTTTGGCTCCTGTTTTGATCGTTTGGGGATACGTAGGTATATATAGGAGGAAGGAGTACGTCGGTGGAGCAACAGGGGCCCATGAGGCAGGGGGCGCGCCCTAGGGGGGCGCCCCCCACCCTCGTGGCCGCCTCTTTTGTTCCTTGGAGCAGGGTCCAAGTCTCCTGGATCACGTTCAGTGAGAAAATCACGTTCCCGAAGGTTTCATTCCGTTTGGACTCCGTTTGATATTCCGTTTCTTCGAAACACTGAAATAGGCAAAAAACAACAATTCTGGGCTGGTCCTCCGGTTAATAGGTTAGTCCCAAAAATAATATAAAAGTGGAAAATAAAGCCCAATATAGTCCAAAATAGTAGATAAAGTAGCATGGTGCAATCAAAAATTATAGATAAGTTGGAGACATATCAACTGTCACTTATAGCGATCCTATTGTTCCCACTTCTTATGTTGAGAAACCACCTTTCCCTGTTAGAATGAAGGATCATGCTAAAGCTTCAACTGTTGTTCGTAAAAGCAATATTAGAACTTATACACCTCCTGAGCAAGTCAAAGTAGAACCTAATATTGCTATTGTTAAAGATCTCTTGTCTGATAATATTGATGGGCATGTTATTCAATTCTGTGGTGAAACTGCTAGAATTGCTAAACCTTGTGCTAGAGATAAACATAGACATGTGGTAGGCGTGCCTGTTATTTCTGTTAAAATAGGAGATCATTGTTATCATGGCTTATGTGATATGGGTGCTAGTGCTAGTATAATACCCATTGACTTAAGCAAAGAAATTATGCATGATATTGCACCTACTGAGTTAGAAGATATTGATGTTACAATTAAACTTGCCAATAGAGATACTATATCTGCAATGGGAATTGTTAGAGATGTTGAAGTCTTGTGTGGAAAAACCAAATATCCAGCTGATTTTCTTGTTCTTGGTTCTCCACAAGATAGCTTTTGTCCCATTATATTTGGTAGACCC
Organism: Aegilops speltoides; assembly: GCA_021437245.1. Lineage (NCBI taxonomy): Eukaryota > Viridiplantae > Streptophyta > Magnoliopsida > Poales > Poaceae > Aegilops > Aegilops speltoides. The sequence continues at coordinate 54,902,051 of CM038147.1, forward strand.
TTCTTGAATACTGTTAATGCTAAGATAGATTGCGAAAAGAATGTTGTTACTATTGGCTTGGATGACATGGTTCATGAGTTTAATTTCTCTAAATTTAGTAAACAACATCATGAGGAAGAATTGCCTAGTAAGGATGAAATTATTGGTCTTACTTCTATTGTCGTACCTCCTGGTGATCCTTTAGAACACTATTTGCTAGACCATGAAAATGATATGTTCATGAATGAAAGAAGGAAATAGATGAAGTATTCTTTAAACAGAACCTATTCGCAACACAATTTGCTGTTGAAATCCTAGGGGATCCTCCTCCACCCAAGGGTGATCCCGTGTTTGAGCTTAAACCGTTGCCCGATAATCTTAAATATGCTTATCTTGATGAAAAGAAAATATATCCTATCATTATTAGTGCTAACCTTTCAGAGCATGAAGAAGAAAGATTATTGAAAACTCTGAAGAAGCACCGTGCCGCTATTGGATATACTCTTGATGATCTTAAGGGCATCAGTCCCACTCTATGTCAACATAAAATAAATTTGGAAGCGGATGCCAAACCAGTTCGTGATCCTCAACGACGTATGAATCCTAAAATGAAAGAAGTGGTAAGAAAAGAAATACTCAAGCTTCTGGAGGCAGGTATAATTTATCCCGTTGCTGATAGTCAGTGGGTAAGTCCTGTCCATTGTGTCCCTAAGAAGGGAGGTATTATTGTTGTCCCTAATGATAAAGATGAATTGATTCCGCAAAGAATTATCACATGTTATTGGATGGTAATTTATTTCCACAAATTAAATAAGGCTACTAAGAAAGATCATTACCCCTTACCTTTTATTGATCAAATGCTAGAAAGATTATGCAAACATACACATTATTGCTTTCTAGATGGTTATTCTGGTTTCTCTCAAATACCTATGTCGGCTAGAGATCAATCAAAGACTACTTTTACATGCCCTTTTGGTACTTTTGCTTATAGACGTATGCCTTTCAGTTTATGTAATGCACCTGTTACCTTTCAAAGATGCATGATGGCTATATTCTCTGATTTTTTTGAAAAAATTTGTGAGGTTTTCATGGACGATTTTTCCGTCTATGGTTCCTCTTTTGATGATTGCTTGCGCAATCTTGATCGAGTTTTGCAGAGATGTGAAGAAACTAATCTTGTCTTGAATTGGGAAAAGTGCCACTTTATGGTTAATGAAGGTATTGTCTTGGGGCACAAAGTTTCTGAAAGAGGTATTGAAGTTGATAAAGCCAAGGTTGATGCTATTGAAAAGATGCCATGTCCCAAGGACATCAAAGGTATAAGAAGTTTCCTTGGTCACGCCGGATTTTATAGGAGGTTCAATAAGGACTTCTCAAAAATTTCTCGGCCTCTGACTAATTTACTACAAAAAGATGTACCATTTGTCTTTGATGATGATTGTCTAGAAGCATTTGAAATACTTAAGAAAGCATTAGTCTCTACACCTATTGTTCAGCCACCTGATTGGAATTTACCCTTTGAAATTATGTGTGATGCTAGCGATTACGCTGTAGGTGCTGTTCTAGGGCAAAGAGTTGATAAGAAATTAAATGTTATCCATTATGCTAGCAAGACTCTAGACAATTCTCAAAGAAATTATGCTACTACCGAAAAGGAACTTTTAGCAGTTGTATTTGCTTGTGATAAATTCAGACCCTATATTGTTGATTCTAAAGTAACTATTCACACTGATCATGTTGCCATTAAATATCTTATGGAAAAGAAAGATGCAAAACCTAGAATTATTAGATGGGTTCTCTTGCTGCATGAATTTGATTTGCATATTGTTGATAGAAAAGGAGCTGAGAACCCCGTTGCAGATAACTTATCTAGGTTAGAGAATGTTCTTGATGACCCACTACCTATTGATGATAGCTTTCCTGATGAACAATTAAATGTCATAAGCACTTCTCGTAGCACTCCATGGTATGCTGATTATGCATATTATATTGTTGCTAAATTTATACCACCTGGCTTCACATACCAACAAAAGAAAAAGTTTGTCTATGATTTGCGACATTACTTTTGGGATGACCCACATCTTTATAAAGGAGTAGATGGTGTTATTAGACATTGTTACCTGAGCATGAACAGGAACAGATCCTACGCAAGTGTCACTCCGAAGCTTATGGAGGACACCACGCTGGAGACAGAACTGCACATAAGGTATTGCAATATGGTTTTTATTGGCGTACTCTCTTCAAGGATGCCCGTAAGTTTGTTTTGTCTTGCGATGAATGTCAAAGAATTGGTAATATTAGTAGACGTCAAGAAATGCCTATGAATTATTCACTTGTTATTGAACCATTTGATGTTTGGGGCTTTGATTATATGGGACCTTTTCCTGCCTCTAATGGATATACACATATTTTAGTTGCTGTTGATTACGTTACTAAGTGGGTAGAAGCTATTCCAACTAGTAGTGCTGATCATAATACCTCTATTAAAATGCTTAAGGAAGTTATTTTTCCGAGGTTTGGAGTCCCTAGATATTTAATGACTGATGGTGGTTCACACTTTATTCATGGTGCTTTCCGTAAAATGCTTGCTAAATATGACGTTAATCATAGAATTGCATCTCCATATCATCCGCAGTCTAGTGGTCAAGTAGAATTGAGCAATAGAGAGCTCAAATTAATTTTGCAATAGACTGTTAATAGGTCTAGAACAATTGGTCCAAGAAACTGGATGACGCTTTATGGGCCTATAGAACTGCATATAAGAATCCTATGGGTATGTCTCCGTATAAAATGGTTTATGGAAAAGCATGTCACTTACCTCTCGAACTAGAACATAAGGCATATTGGGCTATTAAAGAGCTCAACTATGATTTCAAACTTGCCGGTGAGAAGAGGTTATTTGATATTAGCTCACTTGATGAATGGAGAACCCAAGCTTATGAAAATGCCAAGTTGTTTAAAGAAAAAGTTAAAAGATGGCATGACAAAAGAATACAAAAGCGCGAGTTTAATGTAGGTGATTATGTATTGCTATACAATTCTCATTTAAGATTTTTTGCAGGAAACCTTCTCTCTAAATGGGAAGGTCCCTACGTTATCGAGGAGGTCTATCGTTCCGGTGCCATAAAAATCAATAACTTCGAAGGCACAAATCCAAAGGTGGTAAACGGTTAGAGGATCAAACACTATATCTCAAGTAATCCCATAAATGTTGAAACGAATATTATTGAACCCGTAACCCCGGAGGAATACATAAGGGACACTTTCCAGACCGTTCCAGACTTCGAAAAGGAATAGGTATGTGGTACGGTAAGTAAACCAACTCCAATACAATTTTTAAGGCAATATTTCTCCGTTTTGGAATATTTAGAAAAATAGAAAAATAAGTAGCAGTCCGGGAAGGACACGAGGCCTCCGCGAGGGTGGAGGGCGCGCCCCCTACCTCGTGAGCACCTCGTGTGCCCTCCGGACTCCGTTTTCTTGCATGATACATATTTTGGTCGGTAAAAATTCATTATATATTCTCCCAAAAGTTTTGACTCTCGTATCACGCAAATATCCTCTGTTTTCGTTTCGAGCTGTTCCTGTTGCAGATTTGGAACAAGATGTCGTCCCAAGATTCGGAGGGAGAGAGCTACATGGATGATTATATTGGAAACCCAAAAGTATATGGGGATGTGGAACATTACGGCTGGACCACGGAGGAAGAAGAAGACTATGATCCAAAGAGGAAGGAGGAACCAAGCTCTGATGAAGAAGACGATCCACTACCTCAACCTGGTGATATGCATGTGGAGTTCAAGAAGTCAAGCCTCCCTAAGGTCCAATCTATCCCACCTCGTTTTTTGCAGTACAGCAAGGCAACACTATGCAAAAAGATAATGAAACTTGAGCTCGAGAATGAGGCTCTGAGGGAGGAAAATTTTAGCCTCAGACGGAAGCTAGAGAAGAAAAATGCAACAACTCCTACTTCACCACCCCCGAAGATATAATCACATGGGTATGGGCACTCCCCTTTGGCATCTGCCAAGCTTGGGGGAGGTGCCCTGGTATCGTATCACCATCACAACTCCTATCTTTACCGTTTTTCTTAGTTCGATCCTTTTAGTAGTATCTTGATTTAGTAGAATAAAGTCATGACATGATCTAGTTTTGAGTTTTGCTTTATGATCCTTCTTTGTAATCGAGTCCATCAGCTATGTAATAAAGATTAGTGTTGAGTCAAAGTCTTGATTATTTTGCCATGATCTTGGGTGAATAAAAGAAAAGAAGAAAAGAATAAAAAGAATCAAAGAGTTCATATTGATCTTATTGAAAGTAATGACTTCACATAAAAAGAGTATGATGATTAAAAGTTGTTGGGAGTTGGCAAATATAGCTTTGGTCATTGTTGCAATTAATAGGAAGTAATAAGGAAAGAGAGGTTTCACATATAGATATATTATCATTGACATCTTTTATGATTGGGAGCACTCATTAAAATATGACATGCTAAAGAGTTGAGGTTGGACAAGGAAGACAATATAATGAGTTATGTTTTCTTATATTTGAGATAAAGTATGTTGTCATGGATCCTCTAACGTGTTGAGCTTGCCTTTCCCCCTCATGCTAGCCAAATTCTCAGCACCAAGTAGAGATACTACTTGTGCTTCCAAATACCCTTAAACTAGTTTTGCCATGAGAGTCCACCATATCTACCTATGGATTGAGTAAGATCCTTCAAGTAAGTTGTCATCGGTGCAAGCAATAAAAATTGCTTTCTAAATATGCATGACTTATTAGTGCAGAGAAAATAAGCTTTGTACGAACTTGTTGTGGAAGTAATAAAAGCAACGGACTGCATAATAAAGGTCCACATACAAGGGGCAATATAAAGTGACGTTCTTTTGCATTAAGATTTTGTGCATCAACCCTAAACGCGCATGACAACCTCTGCTTCCCTCTGCGAAGGGCCTATCTTTTATTGTTATCCTCTACCTTACGCAAGAATCACGGTGATCTTCACCCTTCCTTTTTCATTTTATCCTTTGGCAAGCTCAGCATGTTGGAAAGAACATGATATATATATCTAATTGGATGTAGGGGAGCATGAATTATTATTGTTGACATTACCCTTGAGGTAAAAGGTTGTGGGGCAAAACTATAAGCCCCTATCTTTCTCTGTGTCCGATTAAAACTCTGTAACCACAAGTATTGTGTGAGGGTTAGCAATTATGAAGGACTAAGTGATAGTTGAGTATGTGAACTTGCTTTTAAGCTCTGACATAGACTCTTTCCGATGTTATGATAAATTGCAATTGCTTCAATGACTGAGGTTATAATTTGTTGGTGCTCAATAAGGTTTCTGATTCATACTTTTGCATTGTGAAAGGATCATCACTTGAACATAAGTAATCATATGACAAAATCTATATATGTTGCTATTATGGAAATAATCATGATGCCTTCATGCCCGTATTTTATTTTTATCGACACCTCTACCTCTAAACATGAGGACATATTTATTGTTATCGGCTTTTTGCTTGAGGACAAGCAAGGTCTAAGCTTGGGGGAGTTGATACGTACATTTTGCATCATGCTTTTATATCAATATTTATTGCATTATGGGCTGTTATTTCACGTTATGTCACAATACTTATGGCTATTCTCTCTTATTTTACAAGGTTTACATGAAGAGGGAGAATGCCGGTAGCTGGAATTCTGGGCTGGAAAAGGAGCAAATATTGGAGACCTATTCTGGGCAACTCCAAAAGTCCTGAAACTCCACGGGATATCTTAAAATAAAAAAGAAAAATTGTCGCCAAAGATGAAGGCCAGGGGGCCCACACCCTGCTCACGAGGGTGCCCCCCCTAGGGCGCGCCCCTTACCTCGTGGGCCCCTTGGTGGCTCTCCGAGACCCATCTTCTCCCATATGAAGTCTTTCGATGAGAAAAAAATAAAAGGCAACCTTTCGGGACGAGACTTCGCCGCCAGGAGGCGGAACCAACCTAGGGCTCTGGCAGAGCTGTTCTGCCGGGGACACTTCCCTCCGGGAGGGGGAAATCATCACCTCGTCATCACCAACGCTCCTCTCATCGGGAGAGGGAAATCTCCATCAACATCTTCACCAGCACCATCTCATCTCCAAACCCTAGTTCATCTCTTGTATCCAATTCTTGTCTCCAAGTCCGGGATTGGTGCTAGTAGTGTTGATTACTCCTTGTAGTTGATGCTAGTTGGTTTATTTGGTGGAAGATCATATGTTCAGATCCTTTATGCATATTATTACCCCTCTGATTATGAACATGAATATGCTTTGTGAGTAATTACGTTTGTTCCTGAGGACAAGGGAGAAGTCTTGCTATTAGTAGTCATGTGAATTTGGTATTCGTTCGATATTTTGATAAGATGTATGTTGTCTAGCCTCTAGTGGTGTTATGTGAACGTCGACTACATAACACTTCACCATTATTTGGGCCTAGAGGAAGGCATTGGGAAGTAATAAGTAGATGATGGGTTGCTAGAGTGATAGAAGCTTAAACCCTAGTTTATGCGTTGCTTCGTAAGGGGATGATTTGGATCCATATGTTTCATGCTATGGTAAGGTTTACCTTAATACTTTTGTTGTAGTTGCGGATGCTTGCAATAGAGGTTAATCATAAGTGGGATGCTTGTTCAAGTAAGAACAGCACCCAAGCACCGGTCCACCCACATATCAAATTATCAAAGTACAGAACGAGAATCATATGAGCGTGATGAAAACTAGCTTGACGATATTCCCATGTGTCCTCGAGAGCGCTTTTCCTATTATAAGAGTTTGTCCAGGCTTGTCCTTTGCTACAAAAAGGATTGGGCCACCTTGCTGCACTTTATTTACTTTTGTTACTTGTTGCTCGTTACACTTTATCTTATCACAAAACTATCTGTTACCACTTATTTCAGTACTTGCAGAGAATACCTTGCTGAAAACCGCTTATCATTTCCTTCTGCTCCTCATTGGGTTCGACACTCTTACTTATCGAAAGGACTACGATAGATCCCCTATACTTGTGGGTCATCAAACACGGACCACACTAGGGAACCCGTCGGTGATGAATTCATCAATCGTGAACGGTTGTATGCTAGCAAGCATTTGCCCACAACACACACGGCTTATTCCATCACAAACAGGTCGGATGGATCAACTGTATGCCACGTATCGCACATTGTCAAAAAGTAATGCGGTAGACCTTCTATAACATGTGTTAAAAAAACAAGGACCTGGTGGTTAATTTAACTGATGGGATGGATCATAGAGGTCATTTAATTTGACCTTTATGACCCATCCAATCACCCATCTGATGGCTGCTCCAGCCTGAGCACAGTTAACTTGAGTGTTCTCTTAAATGAGCTATTGGTGGAACAACTAGTCCTTGTTGATACATGATGCCTCTTCGCATCCTTATGGCCAATAGATGTTGTGTAGACATATCATATCACATACGTCGTATTAGAAGCAATTGTCTGTGTTATTATCGGTCTTCGCACACATTTTTGATTACAGACCTGTTTGCCGTGTATCACACACATCTTGTTATATTGAATCGTTTCTGCTCTCTTGTTTTAACACAAACAGTTCATCCGAGTGAAGCGCATGCCGTTTATCGCACACACCTTGATCTAGCTGACCGTTTCTTTTGTGCTGCCTAATCACAAACAGTTCATCCGAGTGAAGCGTATGCTGTATATCATACACACCTTCATCTGGCTACCCGTTTCTTTTGTTGCTCCTCATCGCAAACAGTTAATTCAACTGAACTGTATGCCCTGCATCACACACGCAACTAAAATCTGAACCGTGTTTGATGCATCCGTCATCGCAAACGTTTTGCATCTTTTTTTATGGTTTTTTACACCAAACTTTGCGATTATTGCATCACACATAGATTCGTCGAAGGGTCTCTGATCGTAGTGTCGCGTTAGCAGCATCCTGCAGTAGTGGGAGGAGGCGAGAAGGAGGGGGGAGGGAGGAGGAGGGAGGAGGAGAAGAGAGGAGGAGGGGGCCGCCAGAGGGAGGAAGAGGGGGGCAAGAGGGCGGAGAGGGAGGGAGTTACCTAGGGGGTGCTGGTAGGTGACGGCAGCGACAGCGCGCGGCGGAGTTTGGCGAGTGAGAATGCGAGTGGAGAGGCAGGGTCGCGTGCGGGTGGATAAGATACACGTAGTAGTAGCGCTGTAAGGCAAACAACGTTACTACTAAGGTACATAGCAGTTGTGCTCCTACGAAAAAAGCGCTACTGCTATGATCATTAGAAGTAGCATTTCTAGTAGTAGTGCTTGTTAGAGGAAAGCGCTACTGCTAAGTTCAATAGCAGTAGCGCTTTTTAAGTATAAGCGCTACTAGTATACCTAGGCTGCCTGCAACGGTCTGGCAATTATAATAGTAGCATGTTTTGCATCCACAACGCTACTCCTAAGTGATTAGTAGCAGCGCTGGTAGTCGAAAAGCATTGCTGCTATTTAGCCGCAGCGCTTGCTTCCAAAAAGCGCTACTGGTGAGCTCTTGTGTATAAGCATTTCCCTAGTAGTGGGTGACCCCGGAACGCTTCCGGTTCCTCTCGAAACTATTTCGAATAATAATGAAACGACTCCACAAATAAATCCTCGATACTCTCATTCTACTAAAACCCAATAAATCATGATTACCTTAAGTTTATGACCCTATAGGTCTGGTAAAACATAGACATGAATGACCCCCTTTGTTCAATGACCGATAGCGGAACCGTGGATATCCATATCGATCCCTATGATTACACAAATGAAATTTGAGTGAACCTTTGGTTATCATGTGATGTTCTCTTTGCTTCACAATGCTTTACAAAATCCGAGGTGAGGTGTGACGACATCCTCTTGAGTCATAGACCTGCTCACTATACTGGTCTCCTCGTTGTCGGTTTTGCTCTTCTTTCTCGTTGACATGTTCTGGAATCCCCGTGATATACCTACCTGTGTCTGGCAAGATGATGATGGATGCCATCACACCGAGAGGGCCCTAAGAATATGTCTCCATCGTCAGAGGATCAAATTCTACTCTCGAGCTATTGAGTATCGTGTCGTACTTTTCCATTAACTTGTAAGTCCTTGTTATGATCACCATTTTACAGATGATGTTTGAGCAACCCCAAAGCTCATCATACAGTAAGAAGTGATTACAATACTCTCATGGTCTAATGAAATAAAACACATGCTAGCACTCCGTGTTATAACAATTCACTTGTGACGATATCATCTCAAAGTATACCAAACAACTTTGGGTTAATTCAATATGATTGTTCTTCTAATGGCATACTCTCAATGTCGTTTTTAGGACTACCGTTACACTTACGATATCCTAAGATCTAGAAAACGTGATCACCAACAACACTTGAGCCAGTCTTAGAGGCGAGACTAGAAATCTTATATTGTCGTTTATCGTTCTACACGTGCATATCAGTTTTCCACTGAATCAAATATTCCAGTATCAATTATGACATAGAATATAAACTCTTAATTATGAACATGGAAATATAATAATAAAATATTATTGCCTGTAGGGCATACTTCCAATAGACTCCCACTTGCACTAGAGTCAATAATCTAGTTGCATGTTTTCTTTAACACCCATGCCTATCTGGTGTTGTCTCATGCTTTGCTCTTGGCACTACTAGGAAAACCATAGTAGTAGTGTGGGGTAATGGCCTAGAAGTACACAAGGGGCCGTTCTTCTGCTAGTGTGCTACAGCTAACTTTTAGTAGTAGCGCGGGTGGTACCTTGCACTACTGGTACTTCTCATAGTAGTAGCGCGGATGCAACCCCATGCTACTACTAAGTTACCTATAGCACGGGCCTAGAGCCAGTGCTACTACTAATTTTATGTAGCAGCAACGTTGTACCCCACACTACTGCTAAACTATTACCCCACGCTACTGCCACATTTTCTTTTTTTTTTCTTTTGGCTACACATGCACGATATTATAGAGGTTTTATATAGCACACATACACATACAATAAAACTATATGAGACAATAATCATCAAAGTGCTCCAACATAGTCACATGCATCATCATCATCATCATCATGATACACATACACATTTCATAACACAGGTTCATCATCATAACCATCATAGTGCTCAAACATACACATATTCATCATCTATCTAAATTATGATGTGATCACACAAAAGAGAAGATCGACCATTATGAGAAAGAACGGGATTATGTAGTAGTTCTTGAGCCGGTTTTGATTCCCCGTTTGCGCGAGCATGAACCTCAAGTAATTAGCTTCTGCTTGGCCTCTACTTTGAAACCCTTTGTGGCTGACGCCCGGGAAGTGGTCGACTTGGACCTGACACTCTGGCCACTCTTCGTACACTCCTAGAACCCTCCCTATGTACATAGCATAGTACTTGTTCTCCATCCATGATCTATATCCCTGTCAGAGATGCGTCGTCAGCAGGCGAATTCAACGATACTATGCAACATAATATACTTGAGCAACACACACACACACACACACAGAGAGAGAGAGAGAGAGAGAGCGCGTTAGCAAATAGAAGCAACATATAGTAAACAAAATTAACAAAGTTCATCGTACCCAAACTAATTAATTAGAGCACTATGCAAGTTGAGGAGGACCGTTTACATCAGAAAGTTTCGTCGTACAAAAATTCAAAGTTTCGTCGATTACAGAAAGTACAAATTCAACGGAGACATTGTCAACGTCAATCACGCCATGGTACATCCATCCAAATCCCGGAGGATGCACCCTAGCTTCGTGAAAGGCGTCATGTCTAGACGATGTAGGGCGATGCGAGTTCAGACGTCAGCCCACGATATTGCGCCACCGTAGAACATCCCATTCTCTTCAAAGACGTCTTTCATGGTGATCGTCGCAATTTCCTTCTGGATGCAATAGAAGTCATTTTGGAGTTGATCATCTAGTACGCCTTCTAAGACTTCGGCCTATTTGCGGAAATGGGCATCGGATGGAGATGTCATGCGAAGTGTTTGTCGATCTCTTCTGTACTCCAGCATGTGATGGATGATGTGGCACCCCCATCTGGCACAGACGGGTTGCCTGCATGTGCCGGCCCAGGATAACTCCCGGCACACACCAGTAACATGATAAAATGCTCCAAACATGACTATTAAAAATACAGGGTATATAGCCAGACTACAATGGGATCTATCCCGTATAACTCCACAGCAGAGTTATTCAACGACGGAAGAAATAAATGGCAGGAAGACTAGGTTGACGGCTTGGCTGGGCTTCACAACTCACAAGACTGGCTGGGGCGACCATCTAGCTTATTCGCCATCACCAGGAGGGGTGCAGTGCCCTGGGTTTTCTTCTTGCTCCCTTCACTAGAAAGCATTCACAATCATTGAATGCAATGATGATGAACGACTGATGTGTGTTGAACTTATGTGCTGATGTTGGACTGCCGACACCTTCATATGGAGGGACTTAGCCCAACAGGTAATTAATCGAGGCTTGCGTGCAACTGTCAGACTGGACCAAGGGGATGTACATAGGTCAGTCCACCACTGTCTGCATGATGTGTCCATGTCACTTATAGACTATAGCGTAGACAACACGTACAGCAGGGTGACGATTCGGGCGGCCGTAACTCCCCAACGGCACATAAATCATGGTGATCAACTCAAAGTATATCTCCATGGTCACAGTGTGTTTCCATATATAAGATGAAGGGAAGGCTGAGGCGACGAACTCATACGTCGGAAAACATGTCGTCTGTAGACAGCGATTTCTACAGCAATAGACGTCGCTATTTCTACACAGACTCCGCTAGCAGTGGAATTCAAATCGAGTCGACCCAGCTCGACTCGTTAGAGCTTGTTAAGATAATGAGTTAGCTTGGCTTGACTCGTTAACATAACTAGTTTAGATTAGAATTGGATCTGTTGAATATATTGGGTACGTGTATATTGTGTCTTGGACCCACCACCTAGTTCCTCTGTATAGTTGAGGTTATGGCTCTTTTTGTACTCATATATATGTGCCTGGTGCACCGATCAATGCATTGTGTTGCAAAGCCTATTATTTCCCTTCTACATGGTATCAGTTTCCGGGTTCTAAACCCTAGCCTTCCACCGCCCGCCGCCGCCTCCTCTGTCAGCGCCTCCGCCGCCACAAGACCTCCAGCGCCGGCCGCCGCTCCTATCTCTTGCAGCCCGCTCGCGTCGCTCCTATCTCGCCGCTACTCCAGCTTCCGCGTTGCACCGCTCGGTAGGAGCTCTGCTATCCTAGCCTCGCCGCCACTGCGCCTCATAAGCTTGCACCTCGTTCAGTCGCTTGCATCTTCCTCGGCTACCCACCTAACACCAAAGGATACCGCTGCTACGATCCCGTCTCACATCGTGTATTCACCTCCCGGCACGTTTACTTTGATAAGACGGTGTTTCCAATTCAGCAGGTAGCTCCCGCCGCCCTGTCGCCGCCGGCCACAGGTTGCCCTCCAGCGACCCCGTCAGGTGGAAGGCCCCGCTCGATTCTTGGACCGCCTCCGGGCTTTGGCGGTCCTTCCGCCGTGGGACGAGCTGCGACTCGCGCCCCCACGACGTTCTCGCCGACTCCGTCAGGGGCCTCAGCATCGCCCACCTTGCCGACATCTTCGCCGGCAGCCGCTGCTTCGCCGGCTGGCTCACCGTCGGTATCTTCACTGGCCACCTCAGGCGCCGCCCCTTCACCGACTGTCTCGATCGGCCCCGCCGCCACAGGTGTTTCGGCTGGCGCCCCCGCCTCGCCGCCACCCCCGCTTCGCCCGCCCCTACGCCGGGCACGGCGCGCTGACGCCTCGGCGCTGGCGCTTCGGCGGCCTCGGGCGACGCTTCTTCACCGGCCATCTCGCCGGCGGCCTCGCCGGCTGCCTCACCGACCGCCTTGCCAGTGGCCGAGTTACCATCTCGCCCCGTCACTCGGGCTCGAGCCGGCGTCCATCGCCCGAGTCTGCGGTACTCTAGCGACGAGTATCTTCTCGCCGCCTCCACCACTGAGCCGTCACCGATCCCTGCGTCCGTTCGCGCAGCCCTTTGTGATCCTCACTGGCTTGTCGCGATGCAGGAAGAGTTCGACGCTCTTCAGCGGAACCGTACCTGGACACTGGTTCCTCGGCCTTCTCGCGCCAATGTCATCAGCGGCAAGTGGGTCTTTCGCCATAAGACCCGCTCAGATGGTACACTTGAGCGCTACAAGGCTCGCTGGGTGGTCCGTGGTTTTCGGCAGCACGCTGGAGTGGACTTCACCGAGACGTTTGCCCCGGTTGTCAAACCGGGCACGATCCGCACAGTTCTCCAGCTGGCAGTTTCCCGAGGCTGGCCGGTTCATCAGATGGATGTCTCCAACGCATTCCTTCACGGCCATCTTGAGGATCAGGTTTACTGTGAGGAGCCGACCGGTTTCGTCGATGCATCTCTTCCTGGGCATGTGCGTTTGCTGTCCCGGTCTCTCTACGGGCTCAAGCAAGCACCTCGCGCCTGGTACCATCGTATCGTCAGGTTCCTTTAGACACTGGGCTTCAGCGTCACTCGCTCGGATGCCTCGTTGTTCGTCTATCACTGCGGCGACGCGACTGCATATTTGCTCCTCTACGTCGATGACATCATCCTGACGGCCTCCTCCGCAGCCCTTCTTCAGCAGATTACTCTCCGGCTGCGTGATGAGTTTGCCATCAAGGACCTGGGCGCTCTACATTATTTCCTTGGCATTGAGGTCGTTCGGCGACCCGACGGCTTCTTTCTTCATAAGCAGAAGTATGCGCACGAGCTACTTGAGCGTGCCGGCATGCTCAATTGTCACCCTCTTGCTACTCCTGTTGATACGAAGGCCAAGGTTTCTGCTCTCGAGGGCTCTCCCGCGTCGGATGCTCCGTTCTACCGGTCCATTGTTGGTGCTCTTCAGTATCTGACTCTCACCCGACGGGATTTACAGTATGCTGTTCAGCAGGTGTGTCTGCATATGCATGCCCCTCGCGACACCCATTGGACCCTCGTGAAGCGGATTCTCCGTTACATCCGCGGCATGATGGCTCTCGGGCTTACTCTCACGGCGTCCACTTCTCTGGAGATGGTGGCCTACTCCAACGCGGACTGGGCCGGTTGCCCCGACACCTCTCGGTCCACCTCTGGCTACTGCGTTTACCTCGGTCCTTGACTCGTCTCGTGGTCGTCCAAGCGACAACATACGGTTTCACGCTCTAGCGCGGAGGCTGAGTACCGAGCTAAGGCTAACGCCGTCGCCGAGTGCACCTGGCCACGACAGTTACTTCAGGAGTTGCATCATGACGTCTCCCAGGCTACGGTTGTCTACTGTGACAACATTTCTGCGGTGTACCTTTCCGCCAACCCCGTTCATCATCGCCGGACTAAGCACATTGAGCTGGACATTCACTTTGTGCGCGAGCAGGTGGCTCTTGGACGTATTCGGGTCCTCCATGTTCCGACTGCACAACAGTTCACCGATGTGATGACTAAGGGACTGCCGACTTTCACTTTCGAGGAGTTTCGTTCCAGTCTCTGCGTCTTCGGCGCCGCTTCGACTGCGGGGGGGTGTTGAATAGTGTACGTGTATATTGTGTCTTGGGCCCACCTCCTAGTTCCTATGTATAGTTGAGGTTGTGGCCCCTTCTGTACTCATATATACGTGCCTGGTGCACCGATCAATGCATTGTGTTGCAAAGCCTATTCTTTCCCTTCTACAGGATCGACTCGTGCAACTCGCGAGCTATCTCATTTAATTTGTTAAGTTTTCTATACACGTGAATAATAAAATATATGTATTATGTATGTGGTTAATCTAAAAAATATGTCTGTAGACACTTTTTTTTCCTTCACAAATCACAACAATCAGCAATTTACACCAAAGGAACACTTGGTACAATCCATAGATTACATCAATCGGCACAATATTAGTACTTATCTCATGTCATTCTGATTAACGAGATTAATGAGTCAAACAAGTAACTTGTTAGCTCCACTCGTTATACTCATTTTGTTAACGAGCTCAGTTTAAAGCCGGACTTATTAGTCATCGAGCTTGAGTCCAGTCGAGCCGAGTCACGACTTGCTCGTTTAGCTCGCGAGTTTCAAGTTAAAATTCCAGCCCTAGAGTCCGCCACTCCGGTCTTTTCCCTCTTTCTCTGCCCACGTTGGGTTTTTTTTCTTACGTAGGCTGGTGTTACGGGGCTGACTGTACATCATTGACTCATTGTACATGCCCTAAAGCGGTGGTCTGAGCAAGGGGACAAAACGTTATCACGAACACTTGGAAAGCGGCAGCGGCGCTCTAGCTATCTTGTTGAGTGAACAGCAGCGGCCCTTCGTGAGTGAACTTGTGAGTCACGAGCCATGCGGAGGCCCCGAATGATTAGTTGCTCCCGTCCCGTTGCCTACCCTACCCCCATGGCAAGAATGTTGTATGGGACCATGGTCCACCCGATCGACGCCATTGATTTTTGGACACTACTTTCCGAGATGGGAAACGTTTCTCGCCGGACGACCGGCTGAAGCTTGCGCCGGTCGCCCCGGCTCGCTCGCTTCGTGCAGCAGCCTCCATGTGGCCACGTATCCCGTCGGGGCCCACACACTACTATAAGATTGTGGACGCGTTCCTACTCCCTCGTAAGGGAGCCGCAGGTATATATTGATCGAGGCAGGAATCGCCCCTGCCGTGGCGTACAAGTTGAACAAACAGATCGCAGGGATACAGTTCGTGTTACAGAAGGAATTGGAGAAGGAGTTGTATACGGGAAGGAGAAAGAGATAGACTACTTTGAGATTACAATGAGAAAATATCTATTTGTCTAACACCCTTCCTTAATCTCAACTATCCTAAATTAAGATTATTCTTGAATGCTTCAAATGGCTTGACTGGTAATGCTTTGGTAAACCCATCTGCTACTTGATCTTTGGAGGGAATGAATCGTATCTCCAACTTCTTCTCTGCAACACTTTCTCGTACAAAGTGAAAAACAATTTCAATATGCTTTGTTCTGGCATGAAAAACAGGGTTAGCAGATAAGTAGGTAGCACCCAAGTTATCACACCATAGACATGAGATGCGTTGTTGCTTTACTCCCAATTCCTTAAGTAAAGACTCCAACCAGATAACTTCAGCAGTAGCATTTGCCAATGACTTATATTCAGCTTCTGTGCTTGATCTCGACACTTTTGCTTGCTTTCTGGCACTCCAAAAAATAAGATTAGAGCCAAAGAAAACTGCAAAACCTCTAGTTGATTTTCTGTCATCACTGCAGCCTGTCCAATCAGCATGAGAAAAAGCACTAACAAGAGTGGAATTAGAGCGTCTGAATTGAAGTCCCAAGCTTGCAGTATGTTTGATATACCGTACAATCCTTTTTTACAGTTGTCCAATGACTAGAGCTAGGAGCATGCAAATACTGATAGACTTTGTTGACAGCAAGTGAAATGTCTGGCCGTGTCAAGGTTAAATACTGTAGTGCTCCAACAACACTTCTGTACCTTGTACTTTCTTCTTCCTTAAGTATCTCACCTTCATATGATGAAAGTTGTTCTGAAGCCAACAATGGTGTGGGTGAAGGTTTGCAATCCTTCACATCCCAATACGTGTTAGAAGTTCAGTGACATATTTTTCCTGTTTTAACACTATGCCATCTTGAATCTTCTTAACTTCAATCCCTAGGAAGAAATGCAAGTCACCAAGGTCCTTCAAGGCAAATTGTGAGCTTAAATCATGTAGAAGAGCATTAGTGGCATTCTGTGAGGAACTTGCAACTATGATATCATCCACATAAATAAGCACAAAAATGATAGTGTTTGCCTTGTTATAAATAAAGAGAGAAGTGTCAGCTTTTGATGCAGCGAAACCAAGATATTTCAACCTTGAGCTCAACCTAGAGTACCATGCTCGAGGTGCTTGTTTCAAACCATAAAGAGCCTTGTCAAGTTTGTACACATGATGTGGTTTTAGCTTGCCTCATATAAACCTCCTCTTCCAGAACACCATGTAAGAACGCGTTCTGTACATCTAGCTATCTTAGATTCCATCCCCTTGATACAACAATAGCTAGGACAAGTCGTATAGTCGCAGCTCTAACAAAAGGACTAAAGGTGTCCTCATAATCGATGTCATAGCGTTGTTTGAAACCTTTTGCAACTAGACATGCCTTGTATCTATCAATAGAGCCATCTGTCTTCTTCTTGATTCTATATACCCATTTGCAATCAATAATATTTTTACCTCTCGGATTTGGCACTAGATGCCATGTCTTGTTCTTCATTAGTGCAATATATTCTTAATCCATCGCCTTTTTCCATTTAAAATCTCCAAGTGCATCACCCAAGTTTGTTGGTTCTTTTGAAATACATAACATTCCATACCGTATAGTTCCGTCAATTCTTATTTTTGGATTTTAATACCTTTTTGTAGCCTAGTCATGACCCTTGAGGTAGTGGCAGCATTCGGTTGCATAGGAGATTGCATGATCTGACCGACTGCAGAAGATCCTGGAGATCCATCCAAACCATGTTCTGAGTTGATGCAGCAGATCCAGATGTAGCAGATCCTGTAGTCACCTGTGTGTCTGCTTCAGAACCGGGACTACCATGGGCCGCAGAGACAACCGCCATAGGGGATCCCGCGCCCTCCCTAGTTGGCTGCATCTTGGTGGACCGCGCGGCCCCGCGTGATGACGCGGCAGCGGCGGGCCGGGTCACGAGCCCCTGAGCGCTGCCCGCTGCCGAACTAGAACTGGCGCTGGCGCTGTTAGGCGCGTGATCCAAGGCGGATCTTTGCGCGTGATCCAAGGCTGGCTGACACACAGGTGTGGCAGGAGCAGCCAAATCATCCTCGTGCTCCACGCCTGGTGCTCCTTCTTCATGCACATGAAATGATGCTTCATTTTGTGCTGGATTTTCATGATTTTGATCATTTTGACCTCCGTTTTCTTCAGGCACCTGCACACGTATATCAACAAGAGAAGCACTAACAGGAGTATTAACACATTGGTTAGCACAATTGTTATCGCCCCCTTGATCAAAATTCGGAAGAAGAAGAATTTCTTTACGAAGAAGGGCACCGGCATTTGGATGGAGAGACTTGAAAGGAAAAACTGACTCGTCAAAAACAACATCTCTGGATATATAGACCCTTCCAGTGGAAACATCAAGGCATTTAACCCCTTTGTGCATAGGACTATAGCCTAAGAAGACACACTGCTTGGAACGAAAAGCCAGTTTACGTGTGTTGTAAGGTCTAATATTTGGCCAACATGCACAACCTAAGATGCGAAGAGATGTATAATATGGATTGACACCAAAGAGACGTGTGATGGGATTCTCAAATTTTATTACTTTGCTAGGACGAATATTTATAAGATATGTGGGAGTAAGAAAGGCTTCATCCCAGAATTTTAGAGGCATAGATGCATGAGCTAGCAATGCTAGTCCTACTTCAACAACATGACGATGTTTTCGTTCAGCAGACCCATTTTGTTGGTGAGCATGAGGACAGGAGACATGATGTGAAATTCCAATCTTTTGGAAGAATGAATTGAGTTTCTCATACTCACCACCCCAGTCTGTTTGCATGGCAAGAATTTTAGAGTTTAGTTGGCGTTCAACAAGATTCTGAAAATTGCTAAAGACTTGAAACACATCTGATTGTTTCTTTAACAAATAAATCCAAGTAAACTTGCTATAATCATCAATGAAGCTCACATAGTATGAAAATCTACCAACTGAAGTGGGGGCTGGCCCCCACACATCTAAAAAGATAAGTTGCAAAGGCGCAGTAGATACACTGGTAGAGATGGGATATAGCAGTTGATGACTTTTAGCTTGTTGACACGCATCACAAACTGACTCAACACTAGACTCATAAGGGAGTTTATTTCTACTAAGAACATGCTGAACTATAACTGAAGATGGATGACCCAAGCGTCGATGCCACTTTGCCGAAGATGGTTTGGTGACACTCCAGACTTGTTTATTTGACCATGATGAAGATGATGACACGAGTGGATAGAGACCTCCTTCACACTTTCCTCTAAAGATGACTCTCCTCGTTGCCAAGTCCTTAATCACAAAAGAATAGGGATAAAAGATGATGAGAACATTATTGTCAAGAGTGAATCTATGAACAGACATAAGATTTTTTTGATGCATGAGGAACATGTAGAACATCTTTTAGAGGAAAGTTTCTAATGGGGTTTTTAACAATTCAGTTTCCAATATGAGTAATATCCATACTAGTTGCACTTGCCGTGTGCACTTCGTCACCTCCGTGGTACCTTTCTCGCATCGTTAGCTTGTTGAGTTCCCCCGTGATGTGCTCGGTGGCGCCAGAATCTGCATACCAGTTTGTATCAATCCCGTAGGAGTTGGTGACGAGGTTGGCCTTCTTTTTCTCTTCATGATCCTCCTCGTAGCGATGCCAACAGGCCCTTGCGCCCCCGGCATGATACTTGTAACATATTTGGCACTCGGGATAGTCTCCCTCATGCTGCTGTTGTTGCTGTTGTGGTGGTTGTCGCTGACGTTGTGGATAGCTGCCACCACCATTGCCGCGAGCAGGAGAGGAAGAGGGGCGATCGCCACGACCATGCCCCCTGTTCCCTCGCCCACGACCTCCTCTGTTGTTACGACCTTGCCCACGCCCTCTGTAGACAGCGTTGGCAGAAGAGCGAAAGCCGGTTGGCCCATCGCCTAGCATCTCCATCCTTTGATCAAACGAAAAGATCTGCGAGAATAGTTCATCAACAGTAATGGAATTCAAGATGGCACCGATTGCAGCAACAACGGGATCATAGTCCCTATCAAGGCCGGCGAGGATGTAGTCCACCATCTCCGGATCGGTCACCGGACGGCCAGCCGCGGCCAGCTCGTCTCCAAGGCTCTTCATCTTGGCGATGAAGCTATTGCTGGACATGTTTCCCTTTTTTGTGTTGGAGACGGCGATTCTCAGATTGGTAATCCGAGATTGGGGCTGCGATGCGAACAATGTTGTGAGAGCAGTCCAGAGATCAAAGGTGCTTTCCTTACCAATGACCTGCGCGAAGATCTCCTGAGACAGAGAGTTTAGAAGGTAGCTCTGAACCTGCTGATCTTTTGATAGCCATGGACCGTACAGAGGATTCGGTCCAGCCGCCATCGACTTGTCCGCCTGCGCAACTTCCATCGTCTTCGGTGGGGCAGCATCGCTGCCGTCCAGCAGTCCAGTCACCTGCGCTCCTCGCAGGGCTGGCATGACTCGCGCCTTCCAGAGGAGGTAGTTCCCCCTCGCGAGCTTCTCCGTTGGTGGTGCGCCCAGGTTGAGCGATGGAGCGGTCGAGGAAGAAGCCATGGCGATTTCTGCAGAACCTGTTTCTATTTTCTGTATCGCTAGATGATGGGAAAGAGGACGGCTCTGTATACCATATAAGATTGTGGAAGCGTTCCTACTCCCTCGTAAGGAAGCCGCAGGCATATATTGATCGAGGCAGGAATCGCCCCTGCCGTGGTGTACAAGTTGAACGAACAGATTGCAGGGATACAGTTCGTGTTACAGAAGGAATAGGAGAAGGAGTTGTATACGGGAAGGAGAAAGAGATAGACTACTTTGAGATTACAATGAGAAAATATCTATTTGTCTAACAACTACATCTCCCTCCCCATCCTTTTTATCTCCTCTGCCTTATCTTCTCGCGTACTCCCATGCCCGCCACATCTCTCCCAGGCTCCTCTCCATTGCATCGCTACCAGACTCCCACCCACTCATCTCTCTCCTCGTCGATCTTGGCCATCCCCTGCAAGCTTGAACCAGCCCCTGGAATCCCCCGCCCCATGCTCACCCCCCTTCCCCCAAGGACGAGCGATGCGCCTCATGGTGCACGAGGCGGATGGTGCAGAGATGTGATGGTGATGCATATGAGCAACGACGGGGGAACATGTGGCAGGACGGCGGTGCTACAACTCGCGCCTGGTGGACCTACAACCGTTGGCCGGTGGTGCTGGAACCGTGGAGTACCGTTGCAGCTTTCCGCCACGCCGCCGACAAGAAAGTTCTTTTTTGCTACAATCCTCACCGGCAGAGTTGCAACCGATGTGTTGTAGAGCTGGAACCAGCGTCCACCGGTGCTGGAACTGGACGTGCCTCCCACGGCTGATGTGATTTTTGCTACAACCAGCTTTATGATTTGCTGGAACTTGCTACTTTTTTTCTACATCGATTTTTTTTGGAATTTGCTTCATCTGATTTTTGTTCGGACCGGACGTGCCTGTCACCGTCGATGTGGGTTTGCTGGAGCCACCTTTATGTTTTGCTGGAACGTGTTAGTATTTTTGCTACATTGACTTTGTTGGTGGAATTTGCTTCCTGTGATTATTGTTCGAACCGGACGCGCCTCACATTGCCGATGTGGGTTTGCTGGAACCAGCTTTATGTTTTGCTGGAACGTGTTAATTTTTTTGCTACATCAACTTTTGTTGGTGCAATTTGCTTCCTGCGATTTTTGCTACAACCGGTGTTATTGTTGGCTGGAACCGGCTAATTATTTTGCTTCAATTGATTAGTGGAGGTTTGTTACTGAGATTGTTTTGCTGGATCATGACCGTGCTAGTCGATGGTGGTGGCGAGCCAGAGACGGTGACGTGAGAGATTTTGCTACAACCACACGGTCGTGCGCTGGAACCAGCCAATGTTAGATCTGCAGTTGCAGCTGAACCTGGCACATAACGGCGGGCGTGAGACAAGGGGGAGGGGGAGAGGCGGCACGCGACAACGCGTTGGTGCTGCCGGGGCCGCCGACGCCGATGAATGCGGCCGTCGCATCCCATGAAGGAGCAGCCCGACGGAGGAGATGCGATGGGTGTGGCAACTGCACTCTCTCCTTTTATGGATTCGCTGTGGGGTGCGGAAGGTTGGGGACGAAGGAGGAGATAAGATCTGAATGGTTAGAGTGAAACCATCGAACGGACAAGGTGCGACCGGCCCAATTTTAGGCCGGCGCACCGGCGCCTATCAATACGTTCCCTGCCGGCAATCCGGCAGAAGTTTCAGCTGGACTCATGCTACGCGTACGATCAATATGGATTGAACGTGTCGGATCCACCTTTTTCTCGGGCCCACGCACCGCTCTCAACCCAACTCTTATCTGTTCGATGGACTTTTCTTCTCCTACTCGTCTTCTTCACTCGCACCTCGCCTTATCCCCTCACCCACCATCCCGTCGAGCGCACAAGCTAGCGGCATTGCTGCTGCACGCGCCCGGCCACAGCTACCTGCCGCCGCAAGCCGGTGTGGAGACATGACGGGTTGTCGAGCCAGGATGCTGCGACCCGCCAGCGTTGATTATGGAAGCGCTGCCCTCGGATGCGATGACCCCTGTAGGCGTGTACTGGGAGCGGTTGCTGGGATGCTGGATCTCCCCGGCGGTGATGCTATAACCGGCACGGGCGGTTTCTACAATCTCACGCCGGCGAGCTGCAATCGGCATGGGTGGGTGCTACATCCGGGGGTCGGCAAGCTACACCACAACAATTGTGCAGGTGCTACAACCACACGCCAACAAGATGCAATCAGCACGGACAGGTGCTACATCCGGTGGCCCGGCAAGCTGCAATCGTCACACTGGCAAGGTACATCCGCTGGCTGGCAAGCTGCGACAGACACGGGGCGGTGCTACAACCTAACAATGACAAGCTGCCACTGTCATGGGCAGTGCTACAACTGGTGTCCAGCGAGCTACAAGCGACACAACATCGAGCTTCAACCTACTGGGTCACCATGCCGGCGATGGAGACCATGCCGACTGGGGTGCTGCAACCATGGTGGTGAGTTTGCTTGAACCGACTTCTGTTTTTGCTACAACCGGCCAGAAATTTTGCTACGTTCCGGCGATGAAGATCCATGGTTTTGCTGGAACCGGCAATTTTTTTGCTGGAACCGGCTACAGATTTTGCTTCAACTGACTTTACTTAGTTGCTCAGATTTGTCTTTTGCTTGAATGCAGTGCTGCAAATCGATAACGATGGCGAGCCGGAGGGTGTGATGGTGTGCTCCGATGGGGTGCGCGAGCTGCTGGAACCGGCTTTGGCCGCAAGCTGCATCATGTTTTCATGGAGTTGCATCTGGCAAAGTGGGTGGCGCTGGATGGTGAGACTGGGATGGGCATGTGACGACGGCGACGGTGAGCTGCGGCGAGGCATCTAGCTGCGTCTGATGGCGACAACGACGGGCCACTAGTGCAGAACCAGGCTTTAGTGCCGGTTCGTAACGGCCTTTAGTGCTGGTTTGCCAACCGGCACTAAAGAGTGGGGACTAAAGGCCACCCCTTTAGTACCGGTTCGTCACGAACCGACGCTAAAGTGCCACCATGTGGCACGAGCCAGGCCCGGGGTGCGCGTAGGGCATTAGTACCGGTTGGTAACACCAACCGGTACTAAATATTTGGGGGGTTTGATTTATTTTGCAATCAATTTTTTTTGTTTGCTGGTATTTCACGATACTACAAATTGTACACGTTATGCATATATATAAATAGATTTTCTCGTACGTAGAACCGCATATATATACACATGTATATACATATACAATTTCACACATACACATCGAATGTCTCACAAACCAACACCATTAATTATTCACACATACACATGTATATACATATACAATTTCTGCTACATATGTTGCCTTTGGTGCCTCCGGAGCACGATGACAAGTGGTTCATGGGGCGGTAGCGGGTAATAGTATTCTCCTTTGGGATCTATGACCTGGTCGAGCAAAAATCCGGCTATTTCCTCTTGAAGTGCTAGTTGCGGTCCGATGGTAGGAGCTTATCCCGCACCGATCTGAACTGTTAAGAAGGAGATCAATATGCATGTGTGTTAGTTGTGTGGCTAGATATCGATAATGGTGTGAATAGTGTTCTGACAAACGTACCCAGTCCTGTCTATCAGATCTGCTCCTTTCGCACGTCATCATGCGAATGTTCTAGCAAACGTAGTATGCACACAGATTATTCCCCGGCGCCTGCTTCAGGGCCTTTACGAGAATGGAATTGAATCAGATAATGATTAATCAATCATGATAATTAATTAATGATAGTGAATCAAGAATTAAAGAGATGGTAGCTAGCTAGTACTACTTAATTACTTACCAAGGGTCGATGCCAAAACAAGTTTTTTGGCACATGCCTGGAGTCACCTTGATGAACTTTGCCCATGCCCTGCCCGCCGGCAAAGAAAATTAATAAAGGGGTTATTAAATAGTTCATATCAGGAAATGACGAACTAATAATTAATAGGCCGAGATATAGTTAATAATGATTGAAATTACCTGTTGACTATCCCCTTCACGATGGTGTAGTCTTTATCTTCTTTAGTTAGTGAGTCCAGTAATTCAACTTTTCCTTCCTCAATTTTAATGTCTAACAAGACCCAGTGTCAACTTCATACGCACACGTTTGCATGTCTTAATTAAGCGGGCATGTGCATAAAATTAATCAACTACCGTAAACCGTATACACTTAATTATTAACATCTAGCTAGCTACTAAGCAAAAACAGAATTTGTAGTACAAGACACAGTGTGACTCAACGGAAGTTGTAAGGAAGTAGTATATCTTCATTGCTATTGAGGCGCTTCAAGAACTCTAGCATGCTTTCCTCTACAGCAGCTTGACAATGTTCAATCTGCCATATGTCCTTATTAATGGTATTTGGGTCAATGAACCCAACGCCATAGCGTCCAGCTTTTTTCATTTCATACATCTTCATCCTGCATATAATACCACAGAAAAAGAATATAGTGAGGATAATTACATGTAATGATTGATCAAAATTATCACTACATAACTAGCTTGAGACTTAAATTACGAAAGAAATCACTTACGACAATAGCAACCGATTTATAGACTTGTCGAAAGCGTCTTGATTGTATAACTGAAATAGTTCTGGATACTCAATGGTCAGAGCTTTCTCATGGTAATAATGCTCATGCTTGACATTCACCATGAAGGATTCTCGATTGGAAATCTTGGTAATGTTTATGTACCATTGATGCAATTGATACATTCTCGTTGGGAGGTCCTTGACCTTGTCTGTATGGACCAAAGGTTTGCCCCGGACATATTGCCATGCTATTTCCGATTCTTTAAGCGTTGGCATGGGATCGATTTCGAGGAGTTGTCCAACAGAGATATTGAGCATTTGAGCCTGCATTATGTGATCCTCTATTATTACCACATCGCCATGCTGGGGAATGCTAACGGTTTGCCCACAATAATATTTGGCGCGCATACTACTCCTCTCATGTGTTGTTGGCACAACAAGTGGGGGGATCGCTTGCGCCGCCTGTTCTTCCAACTGGGGAACGGTTTTCCCGCATTTTTTGCCAGCTGCTTGTTGGCTCGAGCTTGAGCTCGCTTCCTTCTGTAGTCGTGCTCGATGTGCCTTCCTGATTTGGCACTCATAGTCCAAGTCAACAGGCTTGGGAGCTGGTTCTCTTGCCATACGAATGAAGTGGCCAATTACTTTCTCAGGCACATTCTCCATTGGCGGCGGTGCCGGTTTCGGTCCAAAATGGGCGTCCACTTGGGCTTGCACTATGGATGTGTTTTGCTCCTTAGTCATGTCGTAAGGCCTCTGAGGAAGAGGACCGAGGCTTGGACCACATTTATATTGCTTGTCTCCGCCCGTACTTCCTGAACTACCTCGACTCGTACCGCTACGCACCAAAGCTGCGGCATGTCTCTTCTGCGATTGCTGAGACGGCGGAGACGGCTGACATGGAGTTGGACTAGGAGAAGTGGCCTGACGATGTGCCGGACTTGAAGCAGGAGGTGTGGCCTGACATGGTGCCGGACTTGAAACCGGAGAAGTGGCATGACGTTGTGCCGGACTTGAAACCGGAGGAGTCAGCTCACGCGTTCGGGGACTTGGAGGAGGTGGCGGACTTTGAGGAGGAGGAGTCGTCTCACGCGTTCGTGGACTTGGAGGAGCGAGAGTCTGCTGACTCGGTGGCGGACTTCGAGGAGGAGTCGGCAGACGACGCGGTGTCGGTGGACTTCAAAAGATGATGCAATCCTTTCTCCACAGGATGATATGATGTATGGCCTCTCCCAGTGTGCGCTCATCTTCACCTCCAAGAATGTCAAGCGTTAGCCCTTAATATGGGTCCACCACTTCATCAACCATGACACGAGCATAGCCCTCTAGAATCGGGATGCAATGGTAGGTTGCTTCGGGGGTAACTGGAAAAGCAACACCGTCCGCCACCTTCATTGATATGTTCTTCACCTTGGAGTGTAGCTCACAGTTAGTGTTCTCTATGATGTCATCCACAAGGTATGTATCCAGCAGTGTGTCGCCCGGGGCAGAACCAACGCTGCTTCTCGGCATGGATGGGACGGTGCTATCCAATGCTGGACGATCATCCGCTTGCTGCTGCCGCTGCTGAGACCCCCTTTCCTGGCTAAGTGAGTCGATCTGCTGTTGCTGATGCTGGAATTTGAGTGCCAGGTCCGCGTGCCTTGCTTCTAGGCCTTGAAGGCGTTCTGCGTCCTGCTTCCTCTGCTCCTCCTCCAGCTTCCTTTTCTTCTCCTCCTCCATCTTCTCTCTTGCACGGGGCCTGTAGTCCTCGTTCCATTCTGAAAAGCCCTCATACCAGGGAATAACGCCTTGCCTCGTGTTCTTCCGGGTGTTCAGATTTCCTGTATGCCAGAAGCTCGTCGTTATCTCTGTTGGCGTGAACACCCCTTCGAGCTTCTTCTATTCGTCAATTATCTTTTGTTCGGATCCTTTAGACTTGCCTTCCGCTAAACTTTGCTCGCTTGGTCCAATGCTCCCCATGCGCATAGAACCAAGTTCTGCACCTGGGGGGCCAGTTCCTAGTAACCGGAGTGACCCCTGCATCCTCCATCTCTAGCTCAGACTTATCCCACTTAGGCAATCCCACCGCGTAGCCACCTGGACCCAGCCTATGGAACTGCGTCTTTCTTGCGGCATTTGCCTTGTTTTTCATCGACCGTTCCTTAGATAATTCTGAATCCTTAAAGGTCATGAAATCGTCCCAGTGCTCTCTTTGCTTCTCCAGTGTTCCCTTGAAATATGGAGTCTTCCTTTCATTAGCGAGGTAGTTGGCCCATACAGTTTTCTTGTGGGTGTTGAATGCAATTGCCATCTTCTTAAGAGCAGCGGCCTTGACTTTCTCCACATCTGCTTCAG
Organism: Aegilops speltoides; assembly: GCA_021437245.1. Lineage (NCBI taxonomy): Eukaryota > Viridiplantae > Streptophyta > Magnoliopsida > Poales > Poaceae > Aegilops > Aegilops speltoides. Next base: position 54,929,228 of record CM038147.1, read on the forward strand.
TGAAATGATCTAGTAGGGTGAAATGTTCCATCAGAGATTTCACAAGGTCTTTTTTGGCTCTGTCGTCGACCCATGTAACACCTGGACGTTTAGTCTTTGGCTCTTTCCATTCTTGAATGGAGATCGGGAGTTTGTCCTTCACAAGAACTCCGCAATGACAAGTACTTGTTATTTGAAGATCAGCATCGTCTGTGTCATCACCAACATTGTCTGTGTCATCATAATCATAATCATAGTTCATGACTTCATCAGTTCGGTCGTCGAGATCGAATATCTTTTCATCACCCTCTCCGGTATTGTTCAGATATTGGGAGCCGTCATCTGCTTCTTTCAGATCATCTAGCCTGTGAGGGCTGCGTATGATGTCGAACAATTCCTCTTCTCTCTCTCTCTGCCGGTATTGTCCGTCATAGCTTTTACTTTACTAATACAGAAGAAATATAAAACAATTTAGTATTCAAATTACAATGCATGGATGCAATTAATCAATAAGGAAAAACTGAATCTCGAATACATTGTCTCGAATATATAATCTCAAATACATCATCGTCTTAATATATATAATCTCGAATACGTCGTCTCGAATATTATATATCGAATACATCATTGGCTACGTACCTAATAAAGATCGAGTACTACAGAAGAATCTAGGGCGCCACTCGCGGTTCCTGGGGCGCGGGCGGTGCACACCCAAAGAGAAGGAACCATCACAGGATCATATCTCCGGTCATCTGCCCAAAGAACACGCCAAGTAGTGGAGAACCTCATGTCGTCCATAGCAGCCATGTAGCGATGGACGTGCTCATCTTCCTCCCTGACACGACGACGCACCACCTCCGGCGGGGCCGGCTGCCTCTGCACCAAATGTGGCCCACGCGAACGCCACCAAAGAAGATCAGGGTCGACGACGGGACCTGAGGTCGGGTTCTCACTGCGGCGCTCCTCCGAGTAGCACCTCCCAAGGTGCCAGCCAGTGAGCCAGTCCGGACATGGGTCCCCTGAAGCAGGACGTCGTCACGAACGGGTCGACGGCGAGGATGCGGGTCGGGCATACGTCGAGAACAAATACTATATGCCCGCAAAAAGTAACATTTTTTAAATGATTGGATTGTGATAACTAAAATACTATATATATATATATATATATATATGCAAATTCTAACAATTTGACATTAATCTAATTCATCTAACTAAAACTAATTCTAAAATTTCCTGATTATATAACTAACATTTTCACAACAATTCTAATATTTATATAACTAAAAAACAGAAAAATTGCTAACATTTCTATAAATATTTCTATAACTAAAAAACAGAAAACATTTATTACATTTCTATATAACTAACATTTCTAATATTTATATAACTAAAAAATAGAATAATTTCTAACATTTCTATAACTAAAAACAGAAAATTTATAACAAACAAACTAATGTGTGTGTGTGTGTGTGTGTGTGTGTGTGTGTGTGTGTGTGGACATGGCGGCGGGCGAGCTCACCGGCGAGGCGACATTTATGGGCGGCGACGACGGGCGACGGACGGGCGGCGACGACGGGCGGGCGGCAGGCGGAGGACGGGCGGCGATTTGGGCGGGCGGGGCGGCGACGGGACGACGGTGACGGGACGGTTGGCGGGCGACGCCGACGGGGCGGCGACGAGGGCGGGACGGCCGGGTCGGCGACGAGGGCCGGGGACGGCGACGTCGACGGGGACGGCGTCGATCGGGCTAGGGCGGCGCGACGGAGGGAGGAAACAGAGGGAAGAACAGAGGGAAACTGAATTTTTTTCAAGTGTTGTATATATAGGATGGACCTTTAGTACCGGTTGGTACCAAAGGTCTGTTTTGGCCAGGCCAAGCGGCGGGAAGCGCACCCCCTTTATTACCGGGTGGTGGCTCCAACCGATACTAAAGGGGGGTCTTTAGTACCGGTTGGAGCCATGACCCGGTATTAAAGGGGGTGCGCTGGCTCCAGGCGGTGCGCAAGTTTAGTCCTACCTCGCTAGCCGAGGGGCTACCGCACTGGTTTATAAGCCCAGTCGGTAGCTCTCTCGAGCTCTCTCCTAGCAGCTTCTGGGCCTACCTTCCTCTTCGCCCGATGGGCCTCTTGGGCCTTTATGGGCCTGCATCCCGCCCAACAAAAGGTTGTGTTCAGCCGCTTTGGCCCGATGGGCGGGCTTTTTTATTTTCTTAATTTTTTTCGTTTTATTTATTTTTGTTTTATTTATTTTTGAGTTGTTTTTTGCTGTATTTAGAGTTTCTTTGTGAATATTTTTGCTTTAGGTACAAAAAATAACAAACTTTCTGTTAGTGCCGGTAGTTTTCAAATTTGAATAGTTTAAATTTTGAATTATTTGAAATTTGTGTGAATCACTAGTTTGTGAATAACTTAACTTTGAAAAAAGTTTTTTCGGTGATTCTTTTTTTTATGTTTAATATTAGTGTGTTTTATCATTATATTCAATTTGGTAATGCTTAGGTTATTTAAAAAATGAAATGCCTTTGTAACAGTTCAGTTTTCGTCGGAAACCCTGATACTTCGAAAGATATTGTCTATTTTGTACACGAAGTGCATCCAGTTTTTGCCGTAACCCTCTCTACTTTCTTGCACATGCTATTTGTATGAAATTATGATACCATGCCAACTTTCAACCTTTTCTGAGTTCATTTGAAATGCTTTTCAATTTCAGGGTCATTTAGCTGGAAAAAAATCAGTAAATGCATGAAAAGAATTTGTTTGCACATAAAATTTCTTCGCGTTTCAAATGCCAAAACACATAACTACCCTAACTATTACAGGCATTCCCTCCTGGGTGTGAAACACAGAAGAAAGTGATGATAGTGAAGCCGATCACATCCCAGATCTTTGGGTGTGAAATTTTTTCTTCGCGTGTGTCCCTTTGCGCCGTAGCCATGGAAAATCTTCATCATTTAACTGGATGCTCGGGTCAATATTCACTGTGAATGGAGCAATTTCATCAAACTTTTCATAATCTTCTGACATGTCTGTCTTGTCATCCACTCCCACGATGTTTCTTTTTCCTGAAAGAACTATGTGGCGCTTTGGCTCGTCGTATGATCCATTCGCTTCCTTATCTTATCTTTTTCTCGGCCTGGTAGACATGTCTTTCACATAAAAAACATGCGCCACATCATTAGCTAGGACGAATGGTTTGTCTGCATACGCAAGATTGTTGAGATCCACGGTTGTCATTCCGTACTGCGGGTCTTCCGTTACCCCGCCTCGTGTCATATTGACCCATTTGCACTGAAACAAAGGGACCTTCAAATCACCTGATCCATAGTTAAGTTCCCATATGTCCTCTATGTAACCATAATATGTTTCCTTTCCCGTGTTGGTTGTTGCATCAAAGCGGACACCACTGTTTTGGTTGGTGCTCTTCTTATCTTGGGCGATCGTGTAAAATGTATTCACATTTATCTGGTACCCTTTGAAAGTCATTATATTCGAAGATGGTAACTGGGACAGCGAGTACAGATCATTTTGAATATCGCCATCATTCAGGGCACGTTTTTGCAACCAGCCGGCGGAAGTCCTCATTTGTTCGCGTGTAATCCAGTCGTCAGACTTCTCCGGGTGTTTGGACTGTAGAAAATTCTTGTGTTCCTCCATATACGGAGCCACCAAGGCGGAATTCTGTAGAACTGTGTAGTGTGCTTCAGTGAGAGAATGCCCGTCCATACATATTATTTGATGACCTCCTAGCATGCCTTTTCCTTCCAGTCTGCCCTTATGCTGCGATTCAGGAACACCAATCGGCTTAAGGTCAGGAATGAAGTCAATACAAAACTCAATGACCTCCTCATTTTCATGGCCCTTCGAGATGCTTCCTTCTGGCCTAGCACGTTTATGAACATATTTCTTCAAGACTCCCATGAACCTTTCAAAGGGGAACATATTGTGTAGAAATACAGGACCCAAAACATTAATCTCTTTGCAAAGGTAAACTAGGACGTGCGTCATGATGTTGAAGAAGGATGGTGGGAACACCAACTCGAAACTGACAAGACATTGCACCAAATCATTCTGTAACCTTGATATGATTTCTAGATCGATTACCTTCTGAGAGATTGCATTGAGGAATGCACATTGCTTCACAATGGCTAATCGAACATTTTCCGGTAGAAGCCCCCTCAATGCAACCGGAAGGAGTTGCGTCATAATCACGTGGCAGTCATGAGACTTTAGGTTCTGGAACTTTTTCTCTGCAATATTTATTGTTCCCTTTATATTCGATGAGAAGCTAGTACCTTCATGCTGAGAAGGCATTCGAAGAAGACTTCCTTCTCTTCTTTGGTAAGAGCGTAGCTGACCTGACCCTGATGTATGCCGTGCTTTCCGTGCATACGTTGCTGGTCCTCCCGTGCCTCTGGTGTATCTTTTGTCTTCCCATACACGCCCAAAAAGCCAAGAAGGGTCACGCAAAGATTCTTCGTCACGTGCGTCACGTCGATTGCGGAGCGGACCTCTAGGTCTTTCCAATATGGCAGGTCCCAAAATATAGATTTCTTCTTCCACATGGGTGCGCGTCCGTCAGCGTCCTTCGGAACAGGTTTTCCGCCAGGACCCTTTCCAAAGATTACCTCCAAATCCTTGACCATATCATGTACATCAGCACCAGTACGATGGCGAGGCTTCGTTCGGTGATCCGCCTCGCCTTTGAAATGCTTGCCTTTCTTTCTTACGGGATGCCTTGTCGGAAGAAATCGACGATGTCCTAGGTACACATTCTTCCTACAACTATCCAAATATATAGTGTCGGTATCATCCAAACAGTGCGTGCATCCGCGGTATCCCTTGTTTGTTTGTCCTGAAAGGTTACTGAGAGCAGGCCAATCATTGATGTTCACGAACAGCAACGCCTTTAGGTCAAATTCTTTCTGTCCGTGCTCATCCCACGCACGTACATCTGTTCCATTCCACAACTGTAATAGTTCTTCAACTAATGGCCTTAGGTACACATCGATGTCGTTGCCGGGTTGCTTAGGGCCTTGGATGAGCACTGGCATCATAATGAACTTCCGCTTCATGCACAACCGAGGAAGGTTATACAAACATAGAGTCACAGGCCACGTGCTATGGTTGCTGCTCTGCTCCCCAAAAGGATTAATGCCATCTGCGCTTAGACCAAACCATACGTTCCTTGAGTCACCTGCAAACTCCTCCCAGTACTTTCTCTAGATTTTTCTCCACTGCGAACCGTCAGCGGGTACTCTCAACTTTCCGTCTTTCTTACGGTCTTCTGCGTGCCACCGCATCGCCTTCGCATGCTCTTTATTTTGGAACAAACGTTTCAACCGTGGTATTATAGGAGCATACCACATCACCTTGGCAGGAATCTTCTTCCTGGGGCACTCGCCCTCGGCATCACCAGGGTCATCGCGACTGATCTTATAACGCAATGCACCGCATACCGGGCAAGCGTTCAAATCCTCGTACTCACCGCGGTAGAGGATGCAGTCATTAGGACACCATGATCTCCATCATCACCAGGGTCATCGCGACTGATCTTATAACGCAATACACTTGAATCTCATTGCAGCAATTCAAGTGTGGTGCCCAACTTTTTTTTGTCAGCTTTGCAATTCGGGTACAACAATTTCTTGTGATCCTCTAACATGCGCTGCAACTTCGTCTTCTCCAGATCACTTGCGCAGTTTCTCTTTGCATCGGCAATGGCCCGACCTAGATCATCAGCGGGCTCATCTGATGCCTCTTCTTCAGCTTCTTCCCGCATTGCCGGCTCAGCTTCTTCCCCCATTGTTGTATCATCGTATTCAGGGAACCCATGGCCAGGATAGCCGTCGTCGTCCTCTTCTTCTTCATTGTCTTCCATCATAACCCCTATTTCTCCGTGCTTGGTCCAAACATTATAGTGGGGCATGAAACCGGACTCAAATAGGTGGACGTGAACTGTTCTTGATGTAGAGTAACTATGACCATTCTTACAGCCAGCACATGGACAAGGCATAAAACCATCCGCCCGCTTGTTTGCCTCAGCGGCCCGCAGAAAAGTATGCACGCCATTAATGAACTCGGGAGAGCATCGGTCATCATACATCCATTGTCGGCTCATCTTCATTACACAACACCGAATAGACCAAATTAATACAAGTTCATACATAAAGTTCATATACAGCACTTAATTAAATGCAACATACAAATAACTCTCTAGCTGAAGAATTTAAATGCAACAACAAATGCGATGAAGATCGCAATTAAGGTAACAATTGATCCAACAGCATAATGATACCAAGCCACACTATCAATGGCATATTTTCTAATCTTTCTAATCTTCAACCTCATTTTCTCCATCTTGATCTTGTGATCATCGACGACATCGGCAACATGCAACTCCAATTCCATCTTCTCCCCCTCAATTCTTTTCAATTTTTGTTTCAAATACTTGTTTTCTCTTTCAACTAAATTTAACCTCTCGACAATAGGGTCGGTTGGAATTTCCCGTTCACATACCTCCTAGATAAAAATATCTATGTCAACTTGATGGGCATAATTTGTCATAAACACGAAATGCAACAACTAGTTTTAAAAGAGAATATACCACATCCAAATCATAACAAGGACGAGGGCCGACGGGGATGGATATCAAAACCATGGCACTATATATAACAAACAACGTACGGGTAAGATAATTATACGAGTAACTATATATCCAAATCACACAAACATCAATTTGGTAATGTAAAACATTTATGAACAAGAGCCTCACCACAAGGTGGTGCCGGTGACGGGACGGTGCGGGCGATCGACGGTGGTTACGACGAAGATTTAGAAGGCACTAAGTAAACCACACCTACATATGCAAACTAAGTGTTATTTTTGACCTCAAATTGCATATAAATCAAATACTAGCAAATATAATTCCTCCCAAATTAATCACTATACAAAGCATTGCAAGAGCTAATCTAGCAATGAGAGTTGAAAGGACAAAGTTGCTAACCTTTCTGATCATTTGAATGGATGGGGACATTCAAATCTTGACAAATTTTGGGCAAAATTTGTGAGGAGGTCGGGGAAGAGAGGGGAAGAACAGAGGAGAAGTGAGGGGAAAGGGGAAGAACAGAGTGGCTCGGGTGGACGAAGAGTTTATGTACGTCGACCTTTAGTATCGGTTCGTGCCACGAACCGGTACTAAAGGTGCTGGACGGGCCCCAGACTGACTACACTCTGCCACCACCCTCTTTAGTACCGGTTCGTGGCACGAACCGGTACTAAAGGTTCGCCACGAACCGGTACTAATGAGAACGGCCGGCTAGCCGTTGGAACCGGCACTAATGGACACATTAGTGCCGGCTCAAAATCAAACCGGCACTAATGTGCCTCATATTAGGTCCTTTTTCCACTAGTGGACGGGAGGACGCCTGGGGCGTTGACCACGCCGTGCGTGGCTGAGCTGGAGGTTGTGCGCATGCGAATCACTGATTTGTTCTGTGCTACGAAGAACAAATCAACGGTTGTAAGCTGCCAGATCGGACGCTCGGGCGCTGACCGGCCCAAAGTTGGGCCGGCGCGCCGACGCCTAACACTGGCCTTTCGAGATATGTGCATGACGGGAACAGTTTATCCTAAAATCACCTCTCTCTCTCTATCGAAGAAAATTACTACTGATAAAGGAGGCTCTTTGCAAGATCACTTTATCCATAAATGAACAACTAATAATTGCAGTATCGAATAAAAAAACTCCCTCATTAGACCGAATATATATACAGAAGCAGTTAATGCATCCATGCATGTTTTTAGTTTCTCTATATTGTCTCAACTGCAGGGACATGTTGATGACTTAATTAAACTTGGACAGGAAAAAACCATGACGGAAACCGCCCGCTCTTCCACGGCAGCGATAGCGTCCAGTCACGCAACAACGGGGTGAACGCCTTGTCTCTAATGCTGTACACGCCAGAGTCGCCGAGAGGTACCTCCGGCTGCTTCCACTGGTAGAGTCTGTCCAGGAAGTAGATACAGTCTTCTCGAACTCCATGACCAGCGGGCAAAGACTTGGAGCACAGCCTGCTAACAAAGAGCGCCTGGCCTTGTAGGCTGCCGTCCAATTTGTTCCACTGGCGTTGGCTCAGGTCTGCCTCCCACACCTCCAACCGAAAAGTTCTTCTACCATCCGGGGTGCAGGGCGTAAATGGGCGGCGGACCCATCGCTTCACCATCAGCAGCTTGCCACCAGACTCGACCAGATACATCTCGACCAAGGGATCAAGGATAACGTCTTGGTAATCTTGGTGTTGTTGTTGCCATGGGTGCTTTATCAATTCGGTACTGTACTTGAGCTCGTATCCTTGGTGGCCATTGTTGAGCTCGAGTGTCTCGAGGACATGGCCCATGGATAGGGCGTAGATTTTCCCTTGGAACAGGACAATGTCGATGACGTCGTCGTTCCTCAGCATCGCCAGGAGGCACGCGTTGCCCTCGCCGGCCGGTCGGCAAGTAGAAACGATGATATCGTGTTCGAGCAGGACGGCGACGACGGGGTCGTCCGACGCCGAGGCCGAGGACACCACCACCTTTGCTATGGCTTTCATTGGCTCGTTTTGGTCCTGGGAGTGGGGGATGCGCCGGAGCTCGTTTCGCTTTCGGTGCGGGATGTTGTAATTCCGCAAGAGATCAGCTAGCTTGGGGAGATGGGTAGTGGCACCGGAGAGAGCGTTCATGAGGGAGCAGGAGCAGCTGCCGTCGCGCTGGTGCACGAGAAACAGCATGTTCTCGCCGGCGCTGTAGTGCCAGCAGTCGTCGGGGAGACGCAGGCGGTGGTGCGGGTGCGGCGCGCTGTCGTTGGCCAGGTCGAAGAGGGTGCCGTCGTCAAACAGGACCCAGGGGAGCCGCGTCGGTGGGAGCTGGCTGGCGGCGGAGCGCCACGGCCTGCAGACTGCGCCTGCTCGGACGCGATCTGCGAAGGACGCGAGGCGGCGGAAGACCAGGAGCAGGAGATCCTCCGGCAGGTCCGGCCATGCCGACTGGCACTGGTCTTGCGCCATCACGAAAACCTAGCTTGGTTGATGATTCCCGTCAGAAAATAAAAGCGTCCGTGGTTCTATGAAGTCTTGTATTTAAACACGCCTTTCGTATTAAAAAAAGTCTATCTGTATGTCTATTATTTATCTTGTGTGCTCAAATCTAACTCGTTTTATATTAACAAAAAGATAGAAAACAGACTCCTCAGATCTATCGCCCCCTAGAAATATTTTTTTCTTTTAAGCACGGCCGACCGGCGCCAACACCGCATCGCCGAATTCCAAGCCGTCAGATCGTTCCTTTTATGACTGTTGGATCACGCTGAAACCAAATGAATAATCTCTTTTGGGTTCTGGATGCATATTTGGAACAATTTAATAATCTCCACGAGATTTTAGCTCATATTCTTGACAATAGAAAACATAGCAAAGTATTTGGTGTGCAGTATAGTATTTTAGGAAGTTTTAGTACCAGGTTCATATTTTGAACTTTTTAGGCATATTTTTCTCTGACAGGGTTCGTCTCGAGTTTTATTTAACACACGTTTAAGCTTTTTGGACATTGTTTGTTGCTTGTTAAAGTTCAAATTAGTCGAAACTTTACTGTCGGATGATGCAATATATAGCCTCTCAATCTCGCGACTTGGCTGCTAAGTTGATATAATACATGAGTATTTTTTTTGACACATATATTTGTTCTGCTGTATTCGAGGCATGTATAATTTATCTCAACCGTGTTGTAATTTATCTGTTTTATTCTGTACAAATTTAAGTCAATATCATACTTGCTTCTGAGCTCAATTTGTAGAGCTAATGCCTGATTATATCTCTCGGTTCTGCAACACTTAAAATTAATCATGCTGTCAGTTTTGTTTCTCAGACCAATTTATAGCTCAGGTTCTGAATATATCTTCCTGAGATCATTTCTCTGATTTGTTTCTACAGATTTTAGTCAATTATTTAAATATTTTTGTACAGATATGTGTATGTACATATTCATTTGTGATGATGACAATGAAATCAATTTGTCAAAAGGTGGGGTAAATATTTTCCATCCTTATGCCTGTAGTCAGTTGGACAGCTATAAATTGAATATAGATAATCTATGTAATCTTATTTGCAGAGGGAAAGCTTTCATTTCCTACAAAGTAGGAGATAGAACTGTTATGCAAACACACCAAGATACATTGTTATCCACGTTACATATTTGCCTGAACATTCATACATGTTGGCTACCAATTCTTCACCATAAAACCAGAAGAGAACTAGCATAACCATTGAAGCTTGGTCCTACAGTTTATTTAAAGCTACGAACTCCGAGCTACAGCCTGGAAGCATGGTTTTCAGGGTTGAGCTTAGCATGCATAGTTGATGCAGAATGCAACTATAATAGATGCAGCGGAGCGCGCCTTACCCCTAGTGCAGCATGATATACGATGGACTGGGTGCTTTTGGGTTGTATGATGAAATGCCCAAGAAAAATGACACATTGCACGGATCATCAATTGACAGATTATGTTGGGAAACATTGCATGGAAAACAAAAAAAATCTACGCACACGCAAAATCTATCAAGAAAATGCATAGCTACGAGAGGGGAGAGTGTGTCTATGTACCCTCGTAGACCGTAAACGAAAGCGTTTAGTAACGCGGTTGATTTAGTCGAACTTCTTCGCACTCCAACCGATCAAGTACCGAATGTACGACACATCTGCGTTCAGCACACGTTCAGCTCGGTGACGTCCTCCGCCTTCTTCATCAAGCAAGACGGTGCGGTAGTGGATGAGTTCCGGCAGCACGACGGCGTGGTGACGGTGATGGTGACGTTATCTTCGCAGGGCTACAAAAATATGACCGAGGGTGTAAACGGTGGAGGGGGGCGCCGCACACGGCTAAACAATTGCCGTGGTTATGTGTCACTAGTGCAGAACTGGGCATTAGCACCGGTTCGCAAGGCCCTATAGTGCCGGTTACATAACCGGCACTAATTTGTGGTCACTAAAGCCCCCCCCCCTTTAGTACCGGTTCAGCACGAACCGGTGCTAAAGGGCAACCACGTGGCACGAGCCAGCTCCGGGAACCTGGAGCCCTTTAGTACCGGTTGGTAAGACCAACCGGTACTATAAGGTTTGGGGTTTTTTTAGTTTTATGATTTCTTTTTCATTTAATTTTGTGTTTCCATTTTAATTCTTTTTTGTTTGCTGGTATTTTACGATACTACACATTGTACACGTTATGCATATATATATATATATATATATATATATATATATATATATATATATATAAAAATTTCTAGTAGAACCAATCATGCATATATATATCACATCAACGTCTCACAAATTAAACCACCATATTAATTAATTCACACATACACACATGTATAGCTATATACAATTTCTCCTACATATGAATGTTCCATTCGGAGCCAGTGGCATTAGCCTAATTGGTGCCTCCGGAGCACGATGACAATTGAAAGTGGTTTTCATGGGGGCGGTAGCGGGTAATAGAATTCTCCATTCGGATTTATGACCTGGTCGAGCAAAAATCCCGCTATTTCCTCTTGAAGTGCTTCTACGCGCTCCCTTTCTATGAGCTTCTCCCGCACCTCTTTGAACTGTTAAGAAGGAGATCAATATGCATGTGTATTAGTTGTGTGACTAGATATCGATAATGGTGTAAAAATTGTGAATAGTGTTCTGATAAGCGTACCCATTGCTGTCTTTGAGATCTGCTCCTTTCGGACGCCATCATGCGAATGTTCTTGCAAACGCAGAATGCACACAGATCAGTCCCCTGCGCCTGCTTCAGGGCCTTTACGAGAATGGAATTTGATCAGATAAAAATTAATCAAGCATGATAATTAAAGAGATGGCAGCTAGCTAGCTAGCTAGTACTACTTAATTACTTACCTTGGGTCGAAACCATTGAAGCTTTTGTTTCCATTCACCTTCCGTGACGCTGATGAATCTTGCCAAGCCCTGTCCGCCGACAAAGAAAATGAATAAATGGGTTATTAAATAGTTCATATCATGAAATGACGAACTAAATAGGCCGAGATATATAGTTAATAATGATTGAAATTACCTGTTGACTATCCTATACAAGATGTTAAAGTCAGTTTTTTTTGAGACTAGTGAGTCGAGTACTTCAACTGTTCCGGTGTCAACTTTAATGATACACAAGACCCAGTGAAATCTGCATGCACACACGTTTACATGTCTTAATTAAGCGGGCATATGTAAGCAAAAACATGTAGCTAGCTAGTAGGCAAAAACAGAGAATTTGTAGTACAAGACAGTGTGACTCACTGGAAGTGGTAACGAAGTAGTATATCTTCATTGTATTTGAGGCGCTTCAAGAACTCTAGCATGCTGTCCTCTACTTCCTTTGCAAGACGTTCATTTATCTTCCATGTGTATTCATTAACGGTGTTTGGGTCAATGAATCCAATGCCATAGCGTCCACCTTTTATAATTTCATATATCTTCATCCTGCATAATACCACAGAAAAGAATATAGAGTGAGGATAATTACAGGTAATGATTGATCTCAAAAGGATCACTATAGCTAGCTTGAGACTTAAATTATAGAAAGAAATCACTTACAGACAATAGCAACTGACGATAGATTTGTCGAGTGCGTCTTGATTGTATAACTGAAACAGTTCTAAATACTCAACGGACCCAGCTTTCTCATGGTAGTAATGGTCCTACTTGACATTCACCATGAGGGACAATCGATCTGAAATCTTGGTAATGTTCATGTACCATTGATGCAATTCATACAGTCTCGTTGGGAGGTTCTTGACCTTGTCTGGCGCAACCAAAGGTTGGCCCCGGACATATTTCCGTTTTACTTCATCCTCTCTAAGCAAAGGCATGGGCTCGATCTCGAGGAGTTGTCCAACAGTGATGTTGAGAACTTCAGCCTGCATTATATGCTCCTCCGTTATTACCACATTGCCCACCTCGAACATGCACTGCTTGCCCACAATAATATTGGGGCGCCAGATTGCCACCTGTTGTTGGCACAACAAGCGAGGGATCGATTACGCCTGTTCTCCCAGGTGGGAATGGTTTTCCGCATTTTTGGCAGCTGCTTCTTGTTTGCTCGATCCCGATGTAGCGTGCTCGCCTCCTTTGTAGACGTGCTCGATTTAACTTCCCGATGTGGCGCTCATAGTCTGCGTCAACAAGCTTGAAGCTGGTGGTTGAGCCATACGAATGAAGTGGTCAATCGCTTCTCGTGCACTTTCTCCTTGGCGGCGGTGGCGGTTTCGGTGCAAAATGGGCTTCCACCTCGGCCTTCGATATGGATGTGATTTCCTCCTCGGACCTGTCATAAGACCTCTGCGGAAGAGGCTTGAGGCTTGGACCATATTTATATCGCTTGCCTCCGCCTGTACTTCGTGTACTACCTCGACTCGTACCGCTACGCACCATAGCTGTGGGGTGTCTCTTCTGCGATTGCTGAGGCGGCGGAGAAGGCTGACGGGACTGAGTTGGACGAGGAGGAGTGGCCTGAGGTTGTGCCGGACTTGGAGGAGGAGTGGACGTCTGACGCTGTGGCGGACTTGGAGGAGGAGGATTGTCCTGACACTTTGCCGGACTTGGAGGAGGAGGATTGTCCTGACACTTTGCCGGACTTGGAGGAGCGGGAGTCTGCCGACTCGGTGGCGGACTTCGACGAGGACTCGGGTGACGCAGTGTCGGTGGCCTTGGAAAGATGATGCAATCCTTTTTCCATAGGATGATACGATGTTTGGCCTCTCCGAGAAAGCGCTCGCCGTCACCTCCAGCAATGTCAAGCTGTAGCCCCAAATATGGTGGGTCCACCACCTCATCAACCACGACACGAGCATAGCCCGCTGGAATCGGGTTGCAATGGAAGGTTGCCTCGGGGGGATTTGTGAAAGCACAGCCGTCCGCCACCTTCATGGATATGTTCTTCATTTTGACGTGTAGTTAGCAGTTAGTGTTCTCCGTGATGTCATCCACGGGGTATCTACCCAGCATTGCGTCGTCCGGGACGGAACCCACGCTGCTTCTCGGCATGGATGGGACGGTGCCATCCAATGCTGGATCATCCGCTAGCTGCTGCAGCTGCTGAGACCCCCTTTGATGGGTAAGTGAGTCGATCTGCTCCTGCTGCCACTGGAATTTGACTGCCAATTCCGGTTGACTTGCTTCTAGGCCTTGAAGGCGTTCATAGTCCCGCTTCCTCTGCTCCTCCTCCATCTTCCTCTTCTTCTCCTCCGCAATCTTCTTTCTCGCACGGGTTCTGTAGTCGTTGTTCCAGTCTGAAAACCCCTCATACCACGGCATAGCGCCCTTGCCTCGTGTTCTTCCGGGTGTTCAGGATTTCCCGAGCACGCGTAAGCTCGTCGTTCTCTCTGTTGGGCTGGAACACCCCGTTCGTGCCTCTTCTATTGCAACAAGTATCGCATCGTCGGCTCCTTCAGACTTGCCCTCGTCGAAACATTGCTGCCTCCGGTCCAACTCCCCCATGCGCATAGAACCAAGTCCCGACTGGGGCCAGCTCTCGAGCCGGAGTGACACCTGCATCCTCCATCTCTTTCTCGGACTTATCCCACTTAGGCATTGCCACCGATAGCCACCGCCCCACTTATGGAACTTATCCTTTTTTCGCATTCTTCTTGTTTATTCTCGACCGTTCCTTAGCTAATTCGAATCCTTGAATTTCACGAAATTGTCCCAATGATCACGTTGGTTCTCCAGTGTTCCCTTGAATACTGGAGTCTTCCTTCCTCCGTTGACGTACTTGTTCCATTCATGATTCTTGTAGTTCTTGAATGCAGTCGCCATCATCCTAAGAGTAGCCTCTTTGACTTTCTGCACATCTGCTTCTGTGAAATGATCTGGTAGGGTGAAATGTTCCATGAGAGTATCCCAAAGCAGATCTTTTTGATTCTTGTTGACAAAAGTAATATCTGGACGTGGCTTTGCTGGCGCTCTCCATTCTTGAAGTTTGATCGGGAGTTGGTCCTTCACAAGAACTCCGCACTGACGAACGAACTTGTCCGCAATCTTCTTAGGCGCTAATGGTTTGCCAGTAGGGCCGCATGCCTCGATATTGTACTTTACGCCCACCTTCAACTTTTTGTTCGGGCCTGGTTTCGTCCTTTTGCCTGAAGATTTGCTCGATCCGGATGGCTGAAAGAACAAAGATCGATTCGTTAAAGTCATTTAAAACATGTGATGATCACCAGATGCCTGCTTATATAAATATATATACCTCGCCGGTGTTTGTTGTTTCAGGATCAACATGTTCTTCGTCATCGTCATAATCATAGTTCATGACTTCATCAATTTCGTCGTCGCGATCGAATATCATATCACCCTCTCCGGTGTTGTCTAGAAATTCGGACCCGTCATAATCTTCTTCATTCTGATTATCATCTGCCCCGTGTATCATATCGAACATGGTCTGTTCTCCCTCTCTGTCGGTATTGTCTGCCATAGCTTTTGTTTAACTAATCCAAAAGAAATATAAAACAATTTAGTATTCAAATCTCGAATAATAGATATAATCTCAAATACATCGTCCAGAATAATAGATATAATCTCGAATACATCGTCTTGAATAATATATAATATTGAATAGTACATCACTGGCTATTAGCTAATAAAGATCGAATACTACAGAAGAATCTAGGACACTCGCGGTTCCTCCGGCGCGGGCGGTGGACACCCAAAGAGAAGGAACCCTCATAGGATCATAGCTGAAGTGAGATCCCCGAAGATACTGCCACGTATTGGAGAACCTGCCGCCCTCTAACGCAACCATGTAGCGATGGACGTGCTCGTCCTCCTCCCTGACACGGCGACGTACCATCTCCGGCGGGTCCGGGTCCCTCCGCACCGAAACTGGCCCACGCGAACGCCACCAAATGAGAGCAGGGTCGACGACGGGACCTGCGGCCGGGTTCCTCGTCAAGCGGCGCGCCCCTCCAAGCAGCACCTCCCAGTGCCAGCCCGGCGGAGCCTAGTCCCAGACATGGGTCGGCTGGACATCGTCGCGGACGGGTCGACGGCGAGGATGCGGAACGGGCATCGTCGAGAACAAATACTAGCTATATGCCCGCAAAAAGTAACATTTTTTTAATGATTGGATTTTGATAACTAAAATTTCTAACATTTCTATATAACTAACATTTCTATAACATTTCTAACAATGCTATATATAACTAACATTTCTATAACATTTCTAACATTTCTATAACTAAAAAAAGAAAAAAAATTATAACATTTCTATATATATAACTAACATTTTATAACTATTTCTATAACTAAAAACAGAAAAATTTCTAACAATTCTAACTTTTTATAACTATTTCTATAACTAAAAACAGAAAAATTTCTAACAATTTCTAGCATCTCTAACAATTCTAACAATTTTAACATTTCTAACTATTTCTAAAAACAGAAAAATGTCTAACAATTTCTTAAAACAGAAAAATCTATAACTAAAAATGTATGTGTGTGTGCCACCGCTCACGGCGAGGCGAGAGGCGACGGGCAAGGGCGGCGACGGGACGGCGACGGCGCGACGACGACGGGGACGGGACGACGGGTCGCGGCGGCAACGAGCGACGGGACGGTGATGACGCTGGCGGGGCGGGCGGCGGTGACGACGGGACGACGGGACGGGACGACGGGCGGCGACGACGGGACGAGGGCGAAGCGGCGGGCAGAGACGGCGACAGCGGCAGTGCGAGAAGAAGCAGAGGGAGAGATGAGAAACCAGCGAAATTTTGAAGTGTTTTCTTATATAGAAGGCACCGTTAGTATCGGTTGGAGCCACCAACCGGTACTAAAGGTCTGTTTTGCCGAAAGCGGCGGAAGCGCACCCCTTTAGTACCGGTCGTGGCACCAACCGTACTAATGGCCCCCTTTAGTACCGGTTGGAGCCACGACCGGTACTAAAGGGTGTGTCTGCCAGCGAGGGGCGCAGAAGTTTAGTCCCACCTCGCTAGTTTAGGAGCGCCAAGACCAGTTTATAAGCCCCGGCGCGGGCACTGCATTGAACTCCTCTCAATAGCAGGCCTTCTGGGCCTACCTCTCCTACTCTGCCTGTGGTCCTACTGGGCTTGCGGGCCTGCATCCTGGCCCAACTACAGGTTGGGTTTCTAGTCGTATGCAGGCCGCTATGGCGCAGTAGGCGGGCTTTTTTATTTTCTTATTTTTTGATTTATTTATTTTTGTTTTATTTATTTTTGAGTTTTTTTGCTGTATTTAGAGTTTCTTTGTGAATATTTTTGCTTAGGTACAAAAATTACAAACTTTCTGTTAGTGCGGTAGATTTCAAATTTGAATAGTTTAAATTTTGAATTATTTGAAATTTGTGTGAATCACTAGTTTGTGAATAACTTAACTTTGAAAAAGTTTTTCAGTGATTCTTTTTCTTATATTTAATATTAGTGTGTTTTATCATTATATTCAATTTAGTAATGCTTAGGTTATTTAAAAATGAAATGCCTTTGTAACAGTTTAGTTTTCGCTTAAACCCCGATACTTGAAAGAGATTGTCCATTTTGTACACGAAGTGCATCCAGTTTTGCCGTAACCCTCTCTACTTTCTTGCACATGCTATTTGTATGAAATTATGATACCATGCCAACTTTCAACCTTTTCTGAGTTCATTTGAATTGCTTTTCAATTTCAGGGTCATTTAGCTGAAAAAATCAAGAAATGCATGAAAAGAATTTGTTTGCACATAAAATTTCTTCGCGTTTCAAATGCCAAAACACATAACTACCCTAACTATTACAGACATTCCGTCCTGGGTGTGAAACAGAAGAAAGTGATGATAGTGAAGCCGATCACATCCCAGATCTTTGGGTGTGAAACTTTTTCTTCGCGTGTGTCCCTTTGCGCCGTAACCATGGAAAATCTTCATCATTTAACGGGATGCTCGGGTCAATATTCACCGTGAATGGAGCAATTTCATCAAACTTTTCATAATCTTCTGACTTGTCTGTCTTGTCATCCACTCCCACGATGTTTCTCTTCCCAGAAAGAACTATGTGCCGCTTTGGCTCATCGTACGATGCATTCGCTTCCTTATCTTTTCTTTTTCTTGGCTTGGTAGACATGTCCTTCACATAGAAAACCTGTGCCATATCATTGGCTAGGACGAATGGTTCGTCTCCATACGCAAGATTGTTGAGATCCACTGTTGTCATTCCGTACTGCGGGTCTTCCGTTACCCCGCCTCGTGTCATATTGACCCATTTGCACCGAAACAAAGGGACCTTTAAACCACGTCGATAGTCAAGTTCCCATATGTCCTGTATATAACCATAATATGTTTCCTTTCCGCCTTGGTTTCGCATCAAAGCGGACACCACTGTTTTGGTTGGTGCTCTTCTTATCTTGGGCGATCGTGTAAAATGTATTACCATTTATCTCGTACCCTTTGAAAGTCATTATATTCGAAGATGGTAACTGGGACAGCAAGTATAGGTCATCTTCAATAGAGGTGTCATGCATGGTACGTGTCTGCAACCAGTTGGCAAAACTCCTGGTTTGTTCACGTGTAATCCACTCATCAGACCGCTCCGGGTGTTTGGAGCGTAGCAAATTCTTGTGTTCATCCATATATGGAGCCACCAAGGTGGAATTCTGTAGAACTGTGTAGTGTGCTTCAGTGAGAGAATGTCCGTCCATACATATTATTTGTTCCCCTCCTAGCGTGCCTTTTCCATCCAGTCTACCCTTATGCCGCGATTCAGGAACACCAATCGGCTTAAGGTCAGGAATAAAGTCAATACAAAACTCAATGACCTCCTCATTTTGATGGCCCTTGAAGATGCTTCCTTCGGCCTAGCACGGTTATGAACATATTTCTTTAAGACTCCCATGAACCTCTCAAAGGGGAACATATTGTGTAGAAATACAGACCCAAAACGTTAATCTCTTCAAGATAGGTGAACTAGGACGTGCGTCATGATGTTGAAGAAGGATGGTGGGAACACCAACTCAAACCGACAAGACATTGCACCAAATCATTCTCAGAACCTTGGTATGATTTCTGGATCGATTACCTTCGAGAGATTGCATTGAGAAATGCACATAGCTTCACAATGGCTAATCAAACATTTTCCGTAGAAGCCTCCTCAATGCAACCGAAGCAGCTTGCGTCATAATCACGTGGCGATCATGAGACTTTAGGTTCGGAACTTTTCTCTGCCATGTTTATTATTCCCTTTATATTCGACGAGAAGCCAGACGGTACCTTAATACTGAGCAGGCATTCAAAGAAGATTTCCTTCTCTTCTTTGGTAAGAGCATATCTTGCATGACCCTGATGTATGCCATCTTCTCTGTGCATACATTGCTGGTCCTCCCGTGCCTCAGGTGTATCTTTTGTCTTCCCATACACGCCCAAGAAGCCAAGCAGGGTCACACAAAGATTCTTCGTCACGTGCATCACGTCGATTGCGGAGCGGGCCTCTAGGTCTTTCCAATATGGCAGGTCCCAAAATATAGATTTCTTCTTCCACATGGGTGCGCGTCCGTCTGCGTCCTTCGAACAGGTTGTCCGCCAGACCCTTTCCAAATATCACCTTCAAATCCTTGACCATATCATGTACATCAGCACCAATGACGGTGGCGAGGCTTCGTCCGTGATCCGCCTCACCTTTGAAATGATTGCCTTTCTTTCTTACGGATGCCTGCTCGGAAGAAATTGACGATGTCCTGTACACATTCTTCTTACAACTATTCAAATATATACCGTCAGATCATCCAAATAGTGCGTGCATCCGCGGTATCCCTTGTTTGTCCGTCACGAAGGTTACTTGAGAGCAGGCCAATCATTGATGGTCACGAACAGCAACGCCTTTAGGTCAAATTCTTCCCCATGTGCTCATCCCATGCACGCACACTGTTCCATTCCACAGTTGTAAGAGTTCTTCAACTAATGGCCTTAGGTACACATCAATGTCGTTGCTTGGGTTGCTTAGGGCCTTGGATGAGCACCGCATCATAATGAACTTCCGCTTCATGCACAACCAAGGAGGAAGGTTATACAAACATAGAGTCACGTGCCAGGTGCTATGGTTGCTGCTCGCTCCCCAAAAGGATTAATGCCATCTGCGCTTAGACCAAACCATACGCTCCATGCGTCATCTGCAAACTCCTTCCCATACTTTCTTTCGATTTTTCTCCATGCGACCCGTCGTGGGTACTCTCAACTTTCCGCTCTTTCTTACGGTCTTCTTCGTGCCATCGCATCGCTTTGGCATGCTCTTTGTTTTGGAACAACGTTTCAGCCGTGGTATTATAGGAGAATACCACATCACCTTGGCGGAATCTTCTTCTGGGCGCCGCCCTCGACATCACCAGCTCATCGCGGCTGATCTTATAGCGCAATGCACCACATACCGGCAAGCGCTCAAATCCTCGTACTCACCGCGGTAGAGGATGCAATCATTAGGGCATGCATGTATCTTCGCACCTCTAACCCTAGAGGGCGTATAACCTTTGCTTCAGACGCACTCTCGGGCAATTTGTTGTCCTTTGGAAGCATACCCTTTATCATTACCAAAGAACTTTCCAAATCCCTTGTCGATACACCATTCTCTACCTTCCATTGCAGCAATTCCAGTCGGTGCCCAGCTTTTTCTTGTCACCTCACGCAATTGGGTACAACAATTTTTGTAATCCTCTAACATGCGCTGCAACTTCTTCTTCTCCAAATCACTTGCGCAGCTTTCTCTTTGCATCGGCAATGGCCCGACCTAGATCATCAACGGCTCATCGATGCCTCTTCTTCAGCTTCTTCCGCATTGCCGGCTCAGCTTCTTCCGCATTACCGGCTCAGCTTCTTCCCCATTGTTGTATCATCGTATTCAGGGAATCCATGGCGGGATAGCTGTCGTCGTCCTCTTCTTCTTCATTGTCTTCCATCATAACCCCTCTTTCTCCGTGCTTGGTCCAAACATTATAGTGGGGCATGAAACCGACTCAAACAGTGGACGTGAATGGTTCTTGACGAGAGTAATTGCGACCATTCTTACAGACAGCACATGGACAAGGCATAAAACCATCCGCTCGCTTGTTTGCCTCAGCCGCAGCGTAAAAGTATGCACGCCCTCAACGAACTGGGAGAGCATCGGTCATCGTACATCCATTGCGGCTCATCTTCATTACACAACACCGAATAGACCAAATTAATACAAGTTCATACATAAAGTTCATACAACACTTAAATGCAACAAACAAATAACTCTCTAGCTAAAGCATTTAAATGCAACAACAAATGCGATCAAGATCGCAACTAAGGTAACAATTGATCCAACAGCATAATGATACCAAGCCTCACTATCGATGGCATATTTTCTAATCTTTCTATTCTTCAAGCGCATTTTCTCCATCTTGATCTTGTGATCATCAACGACATCGGCAACATGCAACTCCAATTCCATCTTCTCCCCTCAATTCTTTTCAATTTTTCTTTCAAGTACTCGTTTTCTCTTTCAACTAAATTTAACCTCTCGACAATAGGGTCGGTTGGAATTTCCGGTTCACATACCTCCTAGATAAAAATATCTATGTCAACTTGATGGGCATAATTTGTCATAAACACGAAATGCAACTAATAGTTTTAAAAGAGAATATACCACATCCGAATCATAACAAGGACGAGGGCCGACGGGGACGGATATCAAAACCATGGCACTATGTATAACAAACAACGTACGGGTAAGATAATTATTACATGATTAACTATATATCCAAATCACACAAACATCAATTTTTATATAAAATTACATGAACAAGAGGCTCACCACAAGGTGGTGCCGGTGACGGACGGGTCTGAGGCGATCGACGGTGGTTACGACGGAGATTTAGAAGGCACTAAGTAAACCACACCTACATATGCAAACTAAGTGTTATTTTTGACCTCAAGTTGCATATAAATCAAATACTAGCACATATATATATTTCCTCCCAAATTACTAAACTCACAAATTAGTAACTATACAAAGCATGGGAAGAGCTAATCTAGCAATGAGAGTTGAAAGGACAAAGTTGCTAACCTTTGTGATCATTTGAATGGATGGGGGCCTTCAAATCTTGACAAATTTTGGGCAAAATTTGTGAGGAGCTTGAGGGGAAAGGGGAAGAATAGAGGAGAAGTGAGGGGAAAGGGGAAGAACAGAGTGGCTCGGGTGGACGAAGGGTTTATGCACATCGACCTATAGTACCGGTTCGTGGCACGAACTGGTACTAAAGGTGCTGGAGGGGGCCCAGACTGACAACATCCTGCCACCACCCTCATTAGTACCGGTTCGTGGCACGAACCGGTACTAATGAGAGCGGCCCAGCTAGCCGTTGGAACCGGCACTAATGTATACATTAGTGCCGGCTCTAATACAAACCGGCACTAATGTGCTGCACGTTTGACCCTTTTTCTACTAGTGTGTGGCGCGCCCCTCCCACATATATATAGGTGGGAGGGAGAGGGGAGCGGCCAAGGGGCGCCCCATGTAGGGCCGAAACCTACTTGGGGACTTCCCCAAACCGCCCCCCTTCCATATATGACTGCGGGAGGAAGGCGGGTCGAAGAGGCGCCCACCCCCCCACATTCCTTTCTCTCATGAGGAGGGAAAGGCAGGAGGGGCCACCCCTCCCCTTTCCTTCCCCTAGGGCTGGCCTGCCAAGGAGAGGGGCGCACTAGCCCCCTAGTGGGCTAGTCTGTCCCCTCCTTTGGCCCATTAGGCCCATACACTTACCGGGGGTGTTCAGAACCCCTTCCGGCGACCCGATGACTACCTGGTGCACTCCGAAACTCTTTTGGTGTCCGAATACCATTATCGTATATATCAATCTTTACCTCTTAACCATTTCAAGACTTCTTGTCATGTCCGTGATCTCATCTAGGACTCCGAACAAAATTCAGTCACCAATCATATAACTCATATAACACTATATCGTCAACGAACGTTAAGCGTGTGGACCCTACGGGTTCGAGAACTATGTACACATGACCGAGACACCTGTCCGGTCAATAACCAATAGCGGAACCTGGATGCCCATATTGGTTCCTACATATTCTATGAGATCTTTATCAGTCGAACCGTTATGACAACATACGTCATTCACTTTGTCCATCGGTATGTTACTTGCCCGAGATTCGATCGTCGGTATCTCTATACCTAGTTCAATCTCATTACAAGCAAGTCTCTTTACTCGTTTCGTAATACATCATCTTGCAACTAACTCATTAGTTACTTTGCTTGCAAGGCTTCTTATGATGTGTATTACCGAGAGGGCCCAGAGATACCTCTCCGATACTCGGAGTGACAAATCCTAATCTCGATCTATGCCAACTCAACAAACATCTTTGGAGATAACTGTAGAGCATCTTTATGATCGCCCAGTTACATTGTGACGTTTGAGAGCACACAAGGTATTCCTTCGGTATCAAGAAGTTGCATAATCTCATAGTCGAAGGAATATGTATTTGACATGAAGAAAGCAATAGCAATAAACTGAACAATCAATATGCTAAGCTAACGGATGAGTCTTGTGAGCCCGTTATCAAATGACAACACATGTCTATGGTTAGAAAGTGTTAACCATCTTTGATCAACGAGCTAGTCTAGCATAGGCTTACTAGGGACACGGTATTTGTTTATGTATTCACACATGTATTTAAGATTCCGATCAATACAACTCTAGCATGAATAATAAACCTTTATCATGAATAAGGAAATATAAAATAACAACTTTATTATTGCCTCTAGGGCATATTTCCTTCAGTCTCCCACTTGCACTAGAGTAAATAATCTAATTCACATCGCAATGTGATTAACACCCATAGTTCATGTCGCCATGTGACTAACACTCGAAGAGTTTACTAGAGTCAATAATCTAGTACACATCGCCATGTGATTAACACTCAAAGAGTACTAAGGTGTGATCATGTTTTGCTTGTGAGAGAAGTTTAGTCAACAGGTCTGCCACATTCAGAGCCGTATTTATTTTACAAATTTTTATGTCTACAATGCTTTGCATGTAGCTGCTCTATCTAATTGCTCCCACATTGAATACGTATCCAGATTAAGACTTGGAGTCGTCCGGATCGGTGTCAAATCTTGCATCGACGTAACCCTTTACGACGAACTCTTTATCACCTCTATAATCGAGAAACATTTCCTTAGTCCTTTTCAGGTATCTAAGGATAATTTTGACTGCTGTGCAGTGATCTACTCCTGGATCTGTATTGTACCCCCTTGCCAGACTCATGGCAAGGCACACAACAGCTTTGGTACACAGCATGGCATACTTTATAGAACCTATGGCCGAGGCATAAGGAATGACTTTCATTCTCTCTCTATCTTCTGTCGTGGTCATGTTTTGAGTATTACTCAACTTCACACCTTACAATACAGGCAAGAACTCCTTCTATGACTGATCCATTTTGAACTTCTTCAAAATCTTGTCAAGGTATGTACTCATTGAAAGTCTTATCAAGCGTCTTGATCTATCTCTATAGATCTTGATGCCCAATATGTAAGCAGCTTCACCGAGGTCTTTCATTGAAAAATTCTTATTCAAGTATCCTTTTATGCTATCCAGAAATTCTATATCATTTCCAATCAACAATATGTCAACCACATATAATATCAGAAATGCTAAAGGGCTCCACTCACTTTCTTGTAAATATAGGCTTCACCGTAAGTCTGTATAAAACCATATGCTTTGATCACTTCATCAAAGCGTATATTCCAACACCGAGATGCTTGCACTAGTCCATAAATGGATCGCTGGAGCTTGCACTCTTTGTTAGCACCTTTAGGATCAATAAAACCTTCTGGTTGCATCATATACAACTCTTCTTTAAGATATCCATTAAGGAATGCAGTTTTGACATCCATTTGCTAGATTTCATTATCATAAAATGCGGCAATTGCTAACATGATTCAGACGGACTTAAGCATCGCTACGAGTGAGAAAGTCTCATCGTAGTCAGCCCCTTGAACTTGTCAAAAACCTTTCGCGACATGTCAAGCTTTGTGGACAGTAACATTACCATCAGCGTCAGTCTTCTTCTTGAAGATCCATTTATTTTCTATGGCTTGCTGATCATCGGGCAAGTCCACCAAAGTCCACACTTTGTTCTCATACGTGGATCCTATCTCAGATTACATGGCCTCAAGCCATCTGTCGAAATCAGGGCTCATCATAGCTTCTTCATTGTTCGTAGGTTCGCCTTGGTCTAGTCACATGACTTCCAGGACAGGATTACCGTACCGTTCTGGTGTGGATCGTGCTCTTGTTGACCTACGAAGTTCAGTAGTAACTTGATCTGAAGTTTCATGATCATCATGATTAGCTTCCTCTCTAGTTGGTGTAGGCATCACGGGAACAATTTTCTCTGATGTACTACTTTCCAATTCGAGAGAAGGTACAATTACCTCATCAAGTTCTACTTTCCTCCACTCACTTCTTTCGAGAGAAACTCCTTCTCTAGAAAGCACCCATTCTGATACGGGGCTAACCCGGTGTAGGCCGATCTTTCACGATTGGAGTGGATTCCCTCGAACAACATGAAGAACACGGGGAAGAAAGGGGAGAAATCACAAGGGGAAACACTCAAGAACAAGTCCAATCACACATCCACTAGACAATCAAACACACAAGATCCACAAGGTACATGAACAACAAAGGGAAAGATACAAGGTAGAGTTCATGCCAAATCCAAAGGAGATGGGGGCTTGAATCCTAGAAGGATCTTCCCGTGAGGGGGCTTGATGATCTAGATAGATCCTTCCCCGAAGGGGTCTTGATATCCCTCGGGATCTCCTCTGTGGAGGTCTTGGCCTCCAATGGAGTAGTCTCTCTCTCAGGAGGAGAAGGTAGGAGCAAAGCTCACATACAAATGAGCTATCACTTTGCTAACCCTCACTAGAAGGAGGTGGAGGAGTATATATAGTCTGGGGCCACGAAGGGGTAAGTGAGGAGGGGATACATGGGCCTCTGGCCCGGTTAGGCACGTGCAGGTGCTGGACGTCCGGGCTGGGGGCCGGATGTCCGGGGCTTCGGGATGAGCCGGATGTCCGTGGTCTCGGCCGAATGTCCGTGCTGAAGTGGCAATTCGGTTGCTCTCTGGATACACTGCTGCCGGATTTCCAGGGATGATGCCGGATGTCAAGGGGTTGCCAAGGTGCCGGATGTCCAGGCGCACAGGCCGGATGTCCGGTCGCTGATGCTTCAGTCATCTATTGGTGCAGCTCCTTGGAGGCTGCACAGGCGCCGGATGTCCAGCCCTTGGCCCGGATGTCCGGCCGCTGTAGCGTCAGCAGCTCCGTCTTCTTCCGTTGTCGCTTCCAGGCTTCCACTACTAGGGAAAACCTTATACACAGAATGTTACCAGTAGCGCTTATTAAAATGAGGCGCTACTGCTACTTAGCAGTAGCGCGTCTGGCAGAACCGCGCTACTGTTAATAGATTAGCAGTAGTGCGGCCGGAACAGAAAGCGCTACTACTATAATTGCCACACCGTTCCCGGCGTGCTAGGTATAGTAGTAGCGCCCTTCTACGAACAGCGCTACTATTACGGATTTTAGCAGCAGCGTGTTTTTCCTTCCCACGCTACAGTTAAAGCTATTTTCACCTAACCCCCCGCGCGGCCTGATTCCCTCTCCTCTGCTTCCTCCGATCCCCCAATTCCCGACCCCGCCTTGCCGCCGTCTTCCCCGACCCCGCCTCGCCGCCATCTCCCCTGACCCCGCCTCGCCACCATCTCCCCTGACCCCGCCTTGCCGCCGTCTCCCCCGACCCCGCCTTGCCGCCGTCTTCCTCGACCCGCCTCGCCGCCGTTTCCCCCGACCCCGCCTCGCCGCCGTCTCCCCCGACCCCGCCTCGCCGCCGTCTCCCCCGACCCCGCCTCGCCGCGCCTCGGTGCCGCCGTCTCCCTCGACCCCATCTCTCTCCCCGCCCTCTGTAAGCACTCTCCCCTTCTGATCCCTCTTCTCTGCTTAGTATGAACCCTAGCTATTTAGTGCTAATTAGTATGAACCCTAGGCTATTTTTAGTGGTAGTTAGTTAATTACTTAGATGGTAATTAGGGCAGTAGTTCCTAGGCACTATTAGTTAGTAAGAATTAGGTACTAATTAGGTACTAGAATATTTTTATTTATAGTAAGTTTATTTTTAGTAAGAACTAGTTGAATTAATAGAACTAGTTAGTAAGAACTTGTTTCTATTTTTTAGTTAAAGCAATTTTTCCTGCCTCGACGTGGACGATGCCTATCCCGCATCCTCGTCATCGAGTCGACGGAGGACGACACCTGCTTGACCAGATCGGCCATGTCCGGGACTGGGCTCCGCCGGGGTGGTACTGGGAGGCGCTACCTACCGGGGACGCAGGTTGGTGAGGAGCCAGCCTGTCGTTGACCCGAACCTTCTTTGGTGGAGGTCGCGTGGGCCAGTGACGATCCAGAGGCTCA
This sequence comes from Aegilops speltoides, assembly GCA_021437245.1. Taxonomy (NCBI): domain Eukaryota; kingdom Viridiplantae; phylum Streptophyta; class Magnoliopsida; order Poales; family Poaceae; genus Aegilops; species Aegilops speltoides. The sequence goes on from CM038147.1 coordinate 54,956,715, forward strand.
AAGACTCCACGGAGGTGGTGCGTCACCGTGTCAGTGAGAAGGACGCGCACGTCCGTCGCTACTTGTTTGCGTTGGAGCACAGGCCGTTCTCCAATACCTGGCAGGTTCTCCGGGGATCTCACTCGTGCTATGATCCCGTGATGGTGCCTTCTCTGTGGGTGTCCATCGCCCGCGCCGATACCCGTCGTGTGCTAGAGTTTTAGTTGTATTAGTGATGTTATATGTATGACACTATTCGTGATGTATTAGTGATAATATTCGACGATGTACTGACGCATAAGATGATTTACTTTTGCTTATTGAATGCATGCTAATTTGAGTCCTATAAGATATTTTGAAATGCATATCTTGTGTTGCTCAATATCCAAGTGGCCGGTCATGTTTGCAGGTTACACCTCCGAGTGGCCTATGTTTTGCCGGAGTGTTGATTTATTTCCGTTCCAGCAAATTTCAGGCGCTCGATATGTCCTATTTTAGCAAAGGTCATGCCGGATTTTTCCGTGAATTTTGGCATGACTTGTGCCAGAATATGTAGGAAATATCGATTGCCCCGGATTTGTGTGTTGAGTATCTTGGTAGTTGTCTTCGATCGATTTTCAATTAATGTTTTAACTATGAACATAGGAAATGTCTTACGACGAAAAGGATTTCGGTATTTGCAAATACTGCGAAGACGAAGCGCTTTGTCGATTTAAATCTTCCTAGATGATGATAGGCGCTTGACATCAAGCTGGACGAGAACTTCAAAGTGGATACAGTAAGTTACAACAACAAGTCTTTTTTCGTAATTAAGCATGACATCTGCTTCATTTGCTTCAACTTATATTTTTTTTACTATTCTACTAGCGTATCCCCTGCCATGCAAGAGTTTTTGTATTGGATAAGATAGGTTTCAGTCATAGGATGGAGGAAAATAAAGTTTACTTGAAGACCGAGCATGGTTATATTTTCCATGCAAAGTTATACAATTCAGACGACTACACCTATTTTGGATGCAAAACATGGCGAGCACTATGCAAGACATATGCATTTGAGCCTGATATGGTTATCACCTTTGGTATTCGTCCGGAAGATGATATTGAAGGTAATACCGACATCTGGGTCGATGTGCAGACGCCTCCAGTTATACCATTATGTAAGTTTCTCAACCATATTTATGTCTTTGATATTGTTTATTCAGAAATAGTTGACAACTAATTTGTATTGTCAGCTTATTTCGGTGCGAGCAAACATGTCCAACGCTTGGTAGACAGACCGTATACTGTCCTGGGGCTAAACTCAACTGCGAGGAGCTCAGTCATTATGTTTCATGGCTTGAGGATCTTGATACTGTCAAGATAAATTTTCTTCCTGCATTTAGAAATGTTAGTACTGAAAATGTGCGACCAATAGTGTTCGTAATGAACTACGGCCACATCTATTTAGGAAGGATGGTATGATTTTTACTATTTGTCATCAGTGCATCTTTTCCATACATTATTTTTGAAGCTAAACTTCATTGCTAAGTATGTTACCGTACGATGTTCTTCAATAGGGACTCCCGATGAATGTTGTGCCTTATGGGATCGAGACTAAAGGTACCATGAGTATTATTAGCTTACGGCCAAGATATCCTATAGATTACTTTAGTGCATTCAAGATTAGCGACAGATGCTTAATAGTGCAAGACTGGACCAAATATGTGATGGGGGAGCGCAGAGAAGTACTAGGGGGCAGCAAACAGATGCGCTACCCACGATTAGGAGACAGGTTCATCTGCATGCTCCAGTTTGATCGAGGAGGAGAGCTATACATGTTTTATGTTATTTTACCTAAGAGAGAGCAGCAGGAGTGATTAGCTAGCTAGAAATGAGTTTGAGGATGATGACGTGCTACACTATTACTATGATGATAAAATAGCTAGTGTTGGTGGTAATGACTATGATGATTATTATTAGCTAGTGTTAGTGCTGATTAAATAAATACTGTTGGTGGTAATGACTATGATGATGATTAAATAGCTTCTGCTGACGGATTAGATTCAAGTGGAGGCAACATGTGGTGCACATCGAAAGTACTACTAGTCCAAACTAGATCAAGTTTGGATTAGTACTATACTTTTGACATGCACCACATATTGCCTCCACTTGAGACTAATCCACCTTCACTTGACACACTGTTATGGACATAATGATGTAAACCTCATAACAGCTGGTATTGTACCAATATTTGTACGATGGCGCATAAATACACTAAAAAAAATACTAGTAGCGATGGACGTAAAACACGCTGCAAGTAGTTAACTTAGCAGTAGCGTGGTACTGAACAAACGCTGCAGCTATTTGTCCTAGCAGTAGCACGTGCGGGCACGCGTTACTGCTAAGCAATAGCTGTAGCGCCTTATTAGTACCGCGGCCCCCCGCGCTACTAGTGGACACAAAACACGCGCTACTGCTAGGGTTTTCCCTAGTAGTGTTCCCTCACGGATGGTGTAGTTGTTCCTTGGCGCTTGCACTCCTCAACATCCGTGAAGCTCCGGCAATACCTATGCATGCACACAGGAGAAGTGTCAAGTAGTATACCATCCTCAAAGGGGTCAAGTGAGCACGTGTAAAGGAGATGATTCACCTTTGTGTATGTGAAGTAGATGTCGCACGTGTCACTCACCAAACGGACTCTTGACATGGTGATGTCCATAGGATGCTCCGCATCATCTCCCTCCCCCCCCCTTGGGAAAGATCCGACCTCGGATCAAAAACCAAATCACCATGGAAAAGAGATGGCTTTGCCGTGTAGAAGTGGACTTTCACCAAGTACTTGTCATCTTGAAGCTCGAAATGGGCACTCTCCAATGTCGCACCGTCTTGTGATTCCTTCAAAAGGAGTAAGGACAACAAATACTTGGAAAAAATGTGGTTAGCGTTAGTGCAAAACCAAGCATTCAAGAGGTGATTCACCAAACAAGTGTCATCATCATGCAAATCATATGGTGTGACAAAGGGTTGTGATATGGCATGTAAGTATATCAATTGAGCACAAGCAACGGTATCATAGGGACAAGTATGCAATTGTGAGGCAGTGATGCAAATATGTGTGAGAAGAGAATAAGCGTCGACCTCGAGATCATAGCAAGCATTCACAAATTGCTCAGTGAAAGGTCTATGGTAGGCATATGAATCATTCACAATACCAAAGAAGATGAGATGTCTAAACACATGGGTCAAGTGCAAGACAATCCAAGCATAACATGCATATGGTGTAGTGAATATAGTGTGGCACTCAACACAATAGAAATAGCAATTGCTCATCATGTGTGAGGCAATCAAGTCAATCATGTGACAAGCAATGGGACATGGCATATGTAAAGAAATGAAATTGTTGCAACCAATCATATGATAGGAGCAAGTAATCCACAAGTCGGATGCAACACACAAGGCATATATATCATGATGCATGGGAAGGGGAAAATGACAAGTCAAAGCATGATCTCTAACATGTGTGCAATCAAATAGTCCAAGATGAACAATAAGTCTCATGGTGCAAGCAACACAAGTAGTATGATCCGTCATATACATGCTTAAGAAAGATGTCACCTTGAAGGCGTGTCCTTGTGCATCCTTCACAAAGCCAAAGAACAAGCAAGTGTGATGTAGAAGCGAGTTGTGGTAGAATGTATGAGGCACGCTCTCAAGAGCTCGAATGGTCAACTCACAAGAAGTGGAAGTCGACACAAAGCCCAAGTATCCTACACATGCACATAACAAAACAAAGAATGTATGCGCATGGTAGATAAACACATCATCCATCATGATGCTTCTCTTCTCTTGCACATAACCACTAGAAGCACAAGTGCATGAATAATATGATGCAACAATGGCTATATTCATGGCACAAGGTATATGGTGCAAAGAGGTAAGGCAAGCATGCTTCACAAGAAGTATGTCGAAATCTCCAAATATATGTGAGAATGCTATGGGGCAAACTCATTATCAAGACTAAAGGAATAATTGCACTCAATACATGGCAAATCATCTAGCATGAGAGATGCAACACATGGAGATATATGACAAGAAGCAATAGCAATCATGTGCAAAGCATGTAGATGGTTGTCATCACCCGCATAACATGAGTAAGTATGCATCATTGGTGATGCAACATAAGCAAGCATAGTAATCAAGTCGGGCAAACTAGTGGAGCGAAGATGCAACACACTAGAGGAAATCATGGCAATCATGTCATGTGAGCAAATAATAGGCATAGGTAATGCACACGACATATCGCAAGCATGAACACAAAGCAAGATCATAGTATCATCATAGGAATGGGTCATAAGTGGAACATGGCAATAACAAGCAATATCTCCAACACCCTCGAGCTCCAACACTCAAAGCTCCAGATACAGGCACTTTGGACCTTTGATAATGTCCGGCTCCGACCTGCAAGGCCAGTGGATGCCTTCCTCCGTTACGGAAGAAGACGTGCTAAAGCTAAGAGACGCCAGGTATCTAACCGGCGAAATTTCGCATAGGCTGCCTGCCCAAGGGCAGGTTATTCCCACTCCCAAGCCTGGTGAAAGCGTGGTGTTCGCGTCTCAGTTCCTTCGGGGGCTAAGCTTCCCGATGGACGCCTTCGTGAGGGGGCTCATGTTTTACTATGGGCTGGAATTTCATGACTTGGATCCGGAGTCCATCCTCCACATCTCATCGTTCATTGTCGTATGCGAAGCCTTCCTCCGCATTACCCCTCACTTCGGATTGTGGCTCAAGACCTTCAAAGTGGAGCTAAAGATGATCCAGGGGCAGCAGGCAGAGTGCGGAGGGGCTGTTATAAGCAGGAATGCTAACGCTCCGTGGCCCGAGGGCTCTTTTCAAGAGGAGCTCAGCCTATGGCAACAAGAGTGGTTTTATATCACAGCTCCCAGGGGCACCAAATGGGTGGCGCCACCTGCCTTTTGCTCTGGTCCTCCACCGCGGTTGGCGTCATGGGTCAATAAAGGACTTGACTGGGGGCCGTCCAAGGACGTGCCCTTGCTGCAGGGCCGCATTCAAGATCTCCTAGAGAGAGAGAGATCACTCTGGTCGTAGTAGCGCAGGTCATGCTGATTCGTCGCATCCTGCCCTGCAGACGTCGTCCCCTCCGCCTGTGGGAATTTAACCCGGAGGGACCACGAGCTCTCCAACATTTTATGGGTGCGACGCTCGTGGAGATGTACAAGCTTTTCTTTGGATCACAAGCAATGTGTCCAGACTTGACCGAGGACGCAGGTCTGAGCTGCAATCGCCCGGATACTCAAGTAAGTAGCCCTGTACCCGGACACGCTATCCCATATTTACCATGAATTTGCTCTCAAAAGAGCTGTCCCTTGAACAGGAGTGGATAGCGAAAGCAAAGCTGATCAGGTGTCCGGCCCCCCTCCCCGAGACCACGCCGGATCCCATGTTAACCAGGATGCTGGAGGTTGCGCCTTCGGAAGAAGGCGAAGGGGGGAACAAGGAAGCTACCGCCTCCACGAAGGAGGTTGTCAGGAAAGGAGGGATCGAGAATCCCTCCATCCAGGGGAAGAAGAGGACCGCCTCTGAAGACCCGGAGACCATGGTATCAAAGCAGGGGAAGAAATCTTCGTCAGAGGGTCATGTGCCGAGGGATGCCTCGGCCGCATTGCGCCCCCAAGGGGATCAGCCCTCCACCAAGCCGTAAGTGAAAAGGGGAGTTTTTATTAAAGTAAAGGATATCCCTGCCCTATTTCTGATGAAGATAACCAAAGTTTTACCTTGTAGTTCGGATCTCAGCCCTTCTCAGCAGAGCTCATCTTCGGGGGATCTTCGTCTGGAGGTGATAGAGAGTGAAACGCCTCCCCTTGACGTACCATCATGCGAGGCGGGCGACCCTGAGGTGTCGTCGCGGAGGGTTTCTCCGAGTCCGGCGGGGGAGCTGAAGGATCGCTCGGGCGAGCATCTATCTCAGAAGATCACCGTGCGTTAATGGGTGCGGTTATTGAAAGGATTTCATCCGCTGAGAGCGGATTGCACGAAGCCGTCAGAAGTTTACTGATAGGTTTTGAGGTACCCAAAATGATGTACCTTTTGACAGTTCCGCATATAAAATGCTCCTTGTGTAGATAGTAGCCCCTGAGACACGGTGTGTTGTAAAAAATGACAGCGCGTCGAGGATCATAATCCCAAGTATAATATGTTGCCCTTCCTATGTAGGTGGCGAAGTGTCCGGTGGCTAGCCGGACTGATGGGTTTGCCGAACTAAAGCGGCAACTTGACGTGGCAGATGCCGACATCGCGCTTGTCAATAAGCGGCTAGACGAGTCACAAGGTATGTGATTTCTTCGCGGACACCTGGTAAGGGAGCTTGATGCCCGTGCCTTACAACATGTATGCTTGATGCAGATGGTGCCGCTGCCATGGAGAACCTTCGGGCGGAGCTCGCTCGAGCCAAGGAGCAGGCCAGAAAGAGTGACGCGGCTGCCTTAAAGGCGGCCGAAGAGCTAAAAGCCGAACAGGTTGCTCACTACCGAAGCAAGAAGGAAATGGCTGAGATGGCCGTGGAGTTGAAGAATGCTGCCGACTGCTACAAGCTTCTTGAAGAAGAAGATCGAGCAGTACAAGAAGACGTGAAGAAGGCCACTACCGAGGCCAAGGATACTCGCTCTACGATGAGAGCTATGAAGGAGGAGCTGCGTCAGGCCGGAGATATTGCGGCTGGAAAGCCCTTCCTGCTGCGGAGGAAGTTCACGGATCCTAAATATGCTCAGTTGGACCGGCTGTGGAGTTTGGAGGATGCTTATCTGGACTTGGCGGCAAGTGCCGCGGACGCGGCCGAACACTTCCGAGATCAAAAGGATCACGAAATGGAAAAGGTTTTTTGGTTGCAGTTCCATAGTCCAGAGCGCCTCCATTAACCGATCGCTTGGCCCAATGGGCGGAGCTGAATATGTTATCCAGACTTGCGATGAAGGATGTCATGAGTCTTTTGTGGCCGAAAAGGCCCGAGCCGAAGAGTTATTTTGGCTTAGTGCAGCAGTTCCTTGGTGCGGTGCCGCATATCAATGCAATGAGGAGGTCGGCATGCATAGAGGGTGCGCAGATGGCTCTTGCCCGTGTCAAGACATACTGGGCAAAGATGAAGGCCACCGATGTTGCATCCCCAGATTCGGACGGAAGCCGAGTACCTGTCGAGCAATATTTTCAGGAAGTTCTACAGGGCGCTCGTTTAATAGAGACGCAGTGCTCGAAGGATGTTATGTTCGAATAACATGTATTATTGTGAAACAATTTTTGGATGAAATATAAAAGCTTTTTATACTTGTGCCTTCAAGAATTAAAATACCTCATGTGCGGCCGTTAATGTATATGTGCATATAACCTGAAAGATGGCAGTCTTCGGCTTCAGCCCCCATGCATATAATGCAGGGGTGTTTGCAAAAGGCGCATTGTCACACTTGATCCAACGTCTTGGTCCTATAAAGGAGGTGGTAGCGTAGCAAACTAGGCAACCGGACTATAATGCTTTATCACTTTCACTTAGCCATAGGAGTTTGACAATGGGGCTACTATATAGCCCCTAGGGGCACCGCGCTCATCCGAATTCGGGGCGCGTATGTGCCTGACCGGGAAACGGCCCTTCGTCAATGCGGAGGAATCCTATAGATTCCGGCGGGTCATCGGGTGGTTGACCAGTCTCACGCTATATCATGACAGTCAGTTTTCGGCTTTCTCTGCTGAGGTGCTCGCCTGGACGAACCGGGGCACAATCACAGTAGTTCTCCTGGTGCCGCGTTAGACGATAGAGCGGAACGTAAGGCAGCGAAACACAGGAGCCGGGCAAATCCAACATTTGACCAAAGACATGATTCGGAGCTGATGCATATAAGGCCTAACTCGAGACGCCGAACACTCCCTAAGGTATTCGGTCTTTATGAAAACGGGCCGAACACACCCTTGATAGTAAGCCCCTGGTGTCCAGGTACGCGCAAAATTCTGACGTGGCCTATGCCAAAATGCCAGCCTCCTCCTCGGTTATAGTAAGAAACCAGGGGATGTGTATCAACAAGAGACAGTAAAAAAGGTTTACGCAGGGTCTTAATCTGAAAAGAATCCTTGCAACGGGTCCCTACTGCACGTCTGCGCCTATGTCTCTGTTGTGCCGTATCCTGGACGGGTGTCGCACGGTGTTCATTTGTAAAAGAGAGGAACTTAGTTGAAAAAGATCGTGCGAAAATGTACGTTATATTAAATAAACAAAGTACGTTTCAAAAAATGAATAAAATTGAGCTTTATTGTCTCTTGTTGTATATGCGCGGAGCCCCTTGTGCGGGGGTGTGCGGCTGGTAAGCCCCTGTATGTTTACGCCGGACTCGTCTAACCGTGTCCGGGGTCTGAACGACCTGTTTGGGTGCTTGAATTAGTGAAGCCGGTTTAGTGTGTGGCTGTCGAGGCAGTCACACAATCTTTCGCGCTCGAGGAACACTCGATATTTCCCTTTAAGGAGATGATGCCTCGTGGACCGGGCATTTTAAGTGTGACGGATGCATAATGCGGTATAGCACTAAAGCGGGCGAAAACTTCGCGCCCCTGTAGTGCTTGTTAGCTACTTGTAAATGGGGCGAGGTGGAAGGTTACCTTTTCGCGGCGGAAGTTGTCGGGTGAGCCGAACACAACTTCTAGCAGTAGAGAGCCCGTACAATGGGCATATGGCCCTGGCATTACCCCTTGAAAGGAAGTGTTGCTATGGCGAATTTTGGTTGGGTCTATCCCCATTTTGCGGATTGTGTCCTGATATAGCAGGCTTATATCACTGCCGCCGTCCATTAGGACTTGTGTAAATTGGAGTCCGTCAATTATCGGATCTAATATCAAGGCAATCCATCCTGCATTCCGGATACTTCTAGAGTAATCCTGATGGTCGAAGGTGATTGGTTTTGACAACCAATGGCGGGACTCCTCTGGGATAGGCCGTATGGCACGTATATCTATGGGCACCGTTCTGTTTTTCCCTTTTGTCACGTAAAGTGAGTTTACTGATTTGACTTCTTGTGGGAAATTCTTTTGTTGTCCGGTGCTCTGCTTGTGGGGTTCGTCATCGTCCTCGCTTGGTGTGTCGAGCCCCTTGTGTTCGGCGTTGAGTTTGCCGAACTGCTTGAAGACCCAACAATCTCTGTGGGTATGATTTGCAGGCTTCTCGGGGGTACTGTGGATTTGGCATACCTTGTCCAAGATTTTTTTTAAGTTAGATAGCTCATCCCTATTATCCTTAGGGGGCAGTTTTTTATGATTCTGCCGTGAGCTTTTGAATCCGGCGTTGACTACCGTGCTCTTCGGGCTGTTTCCCTTGGTCCGACGCTGGTCCTTGCTACGTCGCGGTTTCCCGTTTCCATCCCTGACTTCGGATGTACTTGGGTCGCTGGTACTACATCTTGCCAGCCAGCTATCCTCTCCTGCGCAGAAGTGGGTCATGAGGCTTGTTAATGCGGCCATCGTTCTTGGCTTTTCTTGGCCGAGGTGTCTGGTGAGCCATTCGTCTCGGACGTTGTGTTTGAAAGCTGCTAAGGCTTCAGCGTCCGGACAGTCGACTATTTGGTTCTTTTTAGTAAGGAATCTGTTCCAGAATTTCTGGGCTGACTCTCCGGGTTGTTGAGTTATGTGACTTAAATCGTCTGCATCCGGAGGTTGGACATAGGTCCCTTGAAAATTTGCCCGAAAAGTATCCTTGAGCTCTCCCGAACTTCCAATGGTGTTTTCGGGGAGGCTTTTGAGCCAATGCCTGGCTGGCCCTTTGAGCTTGAGTGGTAAGTATTTTATGGCGTGGAGGTCATCTCCTCTAGCCATGTGTATGTGGAGGATGTAGTCCTCGATCCAGACTCCAGGGTCTATTGTTCCGTCGTATGCCTCTATGTTTACGGGCTTGAATCACGCTGGAAATTCATAATCCAGAACCTCATTGGTAAAACATAGGGGGTGTGTGGTACCCCAATATTTAGGTGTGCCGTGATATTCAGATACTTGATGTGTTGCATTGCTTACTAGAGCTTGCTTTCTTGGCCCGTAAGTCGTGGAGCACGAACACCTATGGGGCAGGGCCCCTTTTCGGTCCGGCAGGGAGCCGAGGCCGCACGAAGAGGGGATCGAGGCGAAGCACGCGAGGGATTTTTACCCAGCTTCGGAGCTCTCCGGAGAGATAAAACTCCTACTGCTGCTTTGTGGTTGTATTACATTCTTGCTTGAGAGCGTGGGTGTGTTCAGGTTTCGAATGTGTCGAACCCCCCCTACGTTGCGCATGGGCCTCCTTTTATAGGCTCAAGGGGTCACCGACAGGTGGCAACGCATGCGGGGGTAAAGGTGTAAAAGGTGTGGTTGGTACAACTGCTTCTACAGTGGATCCTACCTAACTCTGACGGCAGGGGACAAAGGCATTAAATGCCCGTCTGCGTCGCCCAAACAGTGCAGAAAAGCGATCGTTAGGGGCACCACCGTTCGCCACGATGGCCATCTTGTCATCTTCGCTCGCCACCTCGCACTGCCTGGCTGCACAGCTTCCCGCCACGTGCTCCTGGAACGATCCTGTGGCGACACGTCGTCGGATGCGCTGGAGCATGGGTACAGAGTGGTGGCTTCGCCGCGGCAAGCGCCTTGCCGCGATCATTGTCTTGTCGCGCCCGGAAGCTTGTCGCTCGCCGGGTCTTGCCGGGACGCGCGGCGCGTCGTGGCAAGTTCCTTAAAATGCCTTGGTTGGCCTTCCCGGCAAGCTCCTCTTGCCGGGGCCTTGTCCTTTCCGGCAAGCTCCTCTTGCCAGGGCCTTGTCTTCCCAGTTAAAACACTTTGTTCTTAAATGTCTCCAAAAGGAACCACGGAGGACCTTGGCGGGCACCCGGCAAGCCTTGCCGCGGGACGCTGCGACTGCCCGTGCACAAGTTCGGGATACTAAGGTACCCCTACTTTAGTACACCGACAGGAGCCCCCGGGCCTGGGCCACACTGCAGCCGCGGCTGTTGGGCCAGGCCCAAAACAGGGCACGGGCACACGCGGCCTGGGTCCACACCGTATCTGACTCCGTATGCACCGCGCCCTCCCGTAACGGCACGCGTCAAATGCGGCGTCGTGGGAGAGATTGTGGGTGATTCTTTATTCAAAAAAAGCATAACGTTTGCCTCCTCCTCTTTATAAGAAGTGGAAACAGGGGCCGTTCCCCCACCTTTGCCACTTGCGGTTCCAACCTCAGAAATCTCCGCCGCTCCCCTCCGCTTCCAAAGCCGAAAGAGAGTAGCGCTCCGCCCCCCCACCGCCGTCGTCGCCGCCAACGCTCTCGATCTCCTCCACCGCCTCCGCCATGGCTCCGAAGACCGGGAAGGGCGCGAAGTTGGCCGAGGCACTGCGGCTTGAGGCGCTGCGGAAGGAGCGGGCAACTTTCCCCCCTAAGCTCTCCGCGAAGGAGCTGAGGGAGTGGTTCTATCTCTTCTGGTCGACGGAGACGCGAGCGCATCCGCGCACGCAGGTACTTTCCGCCGCCGCTTCCACTTTGAAACGGGCCCCAAGAGGATACCCCTTCTTCGCACTGTTCTTCCATTGCGGGCTCTGCCCGCCCTTCTCTGAATTCTTTTGTGATGTCATGAACACCTACGGGTTCCATCTCCTTGATTTCACCCCCAATGATGTCCTGACCATGGCGGTTTTCGCACATCTCTGCGAAAACTTTGTCGGAATCCACCCGAATATAGCCCTCTTTTGTCACTACTTCATGCCCCGGGTCGAGAGAGGAGAGCCCTTAGCTGGCGGGATCGCCTGGGTCTCGAGCGCCGGCAAGAAGGAGGTCTATTTGGAGGGGGAGCTTCGCAGCAACTGGGATGAGTGGAGAGCTGAATGGTGTTGGATCGTTGATGAGAACCCGCAGCCGTTCACTGCCCTGCGCCAAACCCCAGCAGTGCGCGGCAATGATTGGAGCGCCCTGGCGACGGACGATGCTAAGCTGAAGATCGCCACCACCCGGATCTTGCGACTCAGGCTTGCCGGGCTTACCGTAGGTGCTGTTGGCGTGGACTTTCTTCGCCGCCGCATTGCTCCTCTGCAGGAGAGGAGGAGGCCCACCTGGCTGTTCGGGGGCCCGGCGGACATCATGAGGCTGCGCCCGGGCCTCAACTTCAATTTCACTGTCTTGGAATTGGATGGGATGCTCACGGAGCTGTTCAAGCACGACCCCGATCATCCCGAGTGGTTTAGGCTGCCGCAGGGCGTCGTCCCGTTGTGCAACAACTCCTCGCTCAATCGCATCCGCGCAATGATGCCGGAGTGCGACTCGCATGGAATTATTCCAACTTGGCAGGAGCCCGCCGACGACGACGTGCAGCAGTTCTTCGATAGCTTGGTGGAAGTGGCGGTCCATGCCGACGAGCAGAGGAGCCTCACCCTCGACACCACCGAAGACGAGATGCGGCGCATCGCCACCAGGGCGGAAGAGGCGGTGGCAGCCGCCGCCGCGGGCGAGTTTGGGTTTACTGTGGAGGAGGTAGAGGCAGCCGCAGCGGCAAGCCTTGCCGATCGAGACGAGCTTGTCGGGGAAATCATCGGCGGGGAAGGGTCCGAAGCCGAATCGAGCGAGCCTGCCGAGGATGCAAGTGGCCGGCCGTCTTCAAGCAACTTGCCGCAATCGGAGCTCCCGGTGCAGCCCCCAGCTCCACCAAGAAGGCGCCTCCGCAGGACTGGAGACATAGCAGGGCGGCAGACGGGTCAACAGCCGCCGCGCCTCGGGACACGCTCCACCGTGACAAGCACCGTTGCCGCGGGAGCATCTCACGCCGCGCCGACGACCGGAGCGGTGTCCTCTCGGGCCACCGCTTCTGATCCTGCCGCAGCTCCCGCCAAGCGGCCAAGGAAGCCTACTCCTCCGCCTCGTCGTGCTGAAAGAGTACCGGACTTCGACCTCTCCGCGCTCAGCTCCGACGAAGAGGAAGAAGAGGAGTAAGTTTCTCTGTTGTGTTTGTATTTCTTCAATTCTTGTTGTTTCTTGTCTCGTATCTGATCTGCTTTCTTCTGAACCTTGTTCCTTTTCAGGACTTTGGCCCAGAGAGCGGCAAAGAGAGCCAAGGTCCTCGTGGTTGTCGTCGAGGACGATCCCGTCATGACAACTGAGGGCGCGTCCGAGACCACCTTGTCGGACCCGGCAATCACTCCTCGAAGCAGCCCCCACCGCAGCCCCCAGCGTAAGTATATAGTCTTACTTCCCGCTGTTGGGTGCACATAGGTGTTCTCTCTTTGTTGATATCTTGTCTGTTGGTTTGCTTGTGTAGGAGCAGAACAGGCTCACCAGGAGCAACCGGAAGATGCTCCTGAGGTGCTATCTGCTTCAACTACGCCGCCAAGGGTGGATTCCCCGGCAAGGGAGTGCTCTCCGCCAAGGGAGAGGTCCCCGGCAAGGGGTAGTTCTCCGGCAAGGGACGGGACCAGCGATCCCCCGGTGGTGGAGCCCATGACTACAGAACCCAGCACAGGTAATCCTTCTTGTCAGAAAACTTCCCTTGGGTTCTTCTTTTTCTGATCTTCTTTTTGGATATTTGCTTGACTTTTTCTTCCTCTTCCTGTATTCAGATCCTCCTTTTATGGAACCGATGGAGACTAAGGCCACCGGCGAGGAGGATGCGCGCGGCAACACCAATGACGCCGCCGCCACCGAGGAAGAGGCTGGTGCTGATGATCCCGCCGGCAAAGAGGCCGCCAAGGCCGCTGGCGCAGGAGCTGGCGAGGGATCCGGCGATCGCACTAACGACCCTGGGGCCGCAGGAGCGCGAGGCGCTACGCCGACCGCCGATCCCTCTGCCGTTGACGCAGCGCCAGGCTCCGAAGAGCCCCAGCCCGGCGCCTACTTGAAGGCCGGCGACGGTATCTTCATCAAGCTCCACAGGCTTCGAGCTCGTATACCGATCGAAGGAGAAGTTTTTGATGGAGAAGTGCTTGCCTCCACTGGGTTGACAATGGTCCACGCGCCAAGCAGCAGCAGCGGCGAGCCTGAGGAGGAACAGCTGCTGCGGAGGCTGTTGTCGCTCTACCGCGCCCGACAAGCCAAACTGGAGTCTCGGGAGGCGCTTGTCGCGCAAGCGGGAGTTGACATCGAGAAACATGCGGAGGAGCTCCAGAGTCGCAACCAAGAGGCCCTCCGGTCCATCGCAGAGGAGCGGGCGCAGCTTGTCGAGGCGCGGAAGGCCTTCCTCCTCGAAAAGGCAGAAGCCGAAGAGCAACAGCGGCTTGCCGCCGAGGGCTGTCCATGCGGGAAGGTGAGCTGACGCAGCGGAAGGTAAATCTGGACAGCTATAAGGAGGAGCTTGCCACGCACGAGCAATCACTTGGCGGGGCCCTCAAGGAAGCAAAAGACGCTGCCGCAGCTACCGAGGCCGCCAAGAAAGAGTTGGAAACGAAAGTGGCGCAGCTAGAGGCTGATCTGAAGAGGAAGGATGAAGAGCTTGCCGCGCTCCAGCGTGAGCGCGAGAAGGACGCCCTCGCTCACGGTGAACTGCAGGGCCAACTTGCCGAGAAGGGCAAGGAGCTGAGCGCCGCCAAGGACTCCAATGCCGATCTGGAGCTGAAGCTGGCCATGCTGACCGAGACGCTAGACGGCGCCAAGAAGCGGGAGGAGGACTTGAAGAGGGAGATCAAGGCCAACGAGGCGCTGTTGACGAGGGCCGCCAAAACCCAGAACACCTTCAGAGAAACTGTGGAGCTCTGGACGGAGGGCCTTGTGAACATTGCCGCGGTCATTGACGAGGAGCTGGCGCAACTGGAAATGGAGGGCTTCAGGTACTCCTCCGACGAGAACCTCCAGCCCAGCGCCAAGCTCACTCTGTTCTTCAAGGGCGTGGCGACGGCCCTCCAGCAACTCCGGGAAAGGATCCCAAAGCAGTTGGCCGAGGAGTCGCGCACTATCTGCGCCAGAGTTCTGGAGAAGGTGTTGGTAAGGTGGCCTTCCGCAACCCAGGCCTCAACCTCACCAACGTCCGGAAGAAGCTGCCGGCGGGTGCTGATCTTGAAGAGCTCAAGGCCCTTGTCGCACCCATTGTGGACAAGGTGAATGAGGTTAGGAGGGTTGATGGCGGCCGCGTAGACTAGACCGCCCGTTTCTTCTTTTCCTTGCCGCTGCTAGACATATTGTGGGAACAATCTATTAGAGCGCTGCAAGTTATCTTTGTAATATAACTTTATCTTGGGTAGTATTTGCTATGTTATCCCCTTTACTTGATTCCTTCCTTTGTATGTTTTTACCCTACGCTTTTAGGGAACTTGCCGGTGCAGGCACCCTTGCGGGGAGCACTGAGTGCGGAACATCAGCAGCCTGCTGGCGGTGTCGCTTCCGGCAAGAAACCTTGTCGCGACTAGTCGCAGCACACTTAAGTTGTCAAGCGGAATCGAAACAAAGTAAGGGCGCAACTAGCTACGAGTTAGTTCCTCCGCACACAGGTTTTCCATACAAAAGCACGGTCGTTCAAGGAGGATAACTTAAAAAATTTAAAACTGACTGTGCTCAAACTTTGGCAACTTTGGCAACTTAGCTTTTATGTCGCTTGCTTCCGGCAAGGTGATACTTGTTTGAACGACGCCTGGTCTATACCATTATCTTCTCCTTCCCCCTGGCAAACTTGTGCGCGAGGGAACCTTTCCCTTCCTTTGAGAAAAAGAAAGAAGAGAAAATAAAGATATGGAGCCTTATGGCTCGTTATTGCTTACCGGGGGCAAGTGCTGCACAAAGTGTCACATAATACATGCAAAAATGGGAAAAGCATGAAATTTGACAAGATGTGGGGAGCACATGAGCTCTATTTATGCACGAGATCTGCGCCCGGCTTTGTACAAAGGGTTACATGCAACAGCGGCAAGGCTTGTACAAAAGATGGTTGCCGGAATGGGTTCCGGCAACCACGCCTTATGGGTAAAACTTACGAAGATGCTCAATGTTCCAGGAGTTGCTCACCGGAGAGCCATCTTCGGTCTCAAGGCGGACAGCGCCAGGCCAAGTGACTCGCTTCACCCGATAAGGGCCTTCCCACTTCGGTGTCAACTTGTTGGAATTCTTGGCGGATTGAACGCGCCGAAGAACAAGGTCGCCTTCCTCGAGACTTCTGGCATTAACTTTGCGGCTATGGTAGCGGCGCAAAGCTTGCTGGTATCGAGCAGCTCGTACAGCAGCCTGAAGACGATCTTCCTCAAGGAGCAGCGTGTCATCTTGTCGCAGCTGCTCTTGCTCAAGCTCATCATAAGCGAGCACTCGAGGCGATCCGTATACGAGTTCCGTGGGGAGAACTGCCTCTGCTCCATAAACTAGAGCGAAAGGTGTCTGGCCAGTGGCTCGATTTGGCTTCGTCCTGATCGACCAAAGAACCACCGGCAACTCCTCAATCCAGTTCTTTCCGCACTTGTGCAGCCTGTCGAAAGTCCTGGTCTTGAGCCCGCGCAGCACTTCAGCGTTTGCCCTCTCCGCTTGACCATTGCTTCTCGGGTGAGCAACAGAAGCGAAGCAGACCTTGGCGCCAAGATCTTGGACGTACCGCATGAAGGTGCGGCTCGTGAATTGCGTGCCGTTGTCGGTGATGATCCTGTTAGGGACTCCGAAACGGCAAACAATCGACCTGAAGAACTTGACCGCTGACTGTGCCGTCACCTTCCTCACTGCTTCCACTTCCGGCCACTTTGTGAACTTGTCGATTGCAACGTACAAGTACTCAAAGCCCCCGACAGCTCGGGGAAAGGGGCCGAGGATGTCGAGCCCCCAGACCGAAAATGGCCAGGATAAAGGGATCGTCTGGAGAGCTTGAGCTGGCTGGTGTATCTGCTTGGAATGGAACTGGCACGCTTCACACTTGGTTACTTGTGCAGTTGCATCTTGGAGGGCTGTTGGCCAAAAGAAACCTTGCCGGAATGCTTTGCCGGCAAGTGCTCTTGCGCCAATGTGGTGACCACATATGCCTCCATGTATCTCCGCCAACAGCTCCTGTCCATCTTCCCGGGGAATGCACTTCAATTTCACTCCGTTGAATCTTCTTCTGTACAGTATGTCATCGACAAACTGGTACATACTTGATTGCCGGGCTACTCTCTCCGCTTCTTCTTGCTCTTCGGGAAGTTCTCCTGTCTGAAGGAAATGGACAATCTGCTGTGCCCATGCTGGAGCTTGCGGCTCGACAACAAGGACTAAAGGCGCATATGCTGCTGCGGGAACATCCGCTTCTACGGCAAGAACCTGCGGCTCAGCCGGAGCTTGATGTTCCCCGGCAAGCTTACCGGAGCAAAACTTGTCGGGAGCGTCTGCTTCAACGGAACAAACCTTAGGGCTTGTGAGAGCAGACTGCTCCTAGGCACTCTTGGTGTTGATCTTGGAGACTTTCTTGGCGGCGGCTTCAGGGAGCTCTGCCGGAAAATAGTCACCAGAAATGAACTTCCTCTTTTTGCTCTGCCCAGTTGATGGTGTTACAAACGGTTGAGTCAGCTTGAGCACAAAGATCCCTGGTTCCATAGGTAAGTTTAATGCAGCGCATTTTGACAGGCCATCGGCAACGTCGTTCTGGGCTCTCGGAACATGCTCCATCTGCAGGCCGTCAAAATGCTCTTCCAACTTTCTCACTTCATCGATGTAAGCTTCCATCAACGGACTCTGATAATCTTTGTTCACTTGGCGGACGACAAGCTGCGAGTCACCCCTGACAATGAGCTTCTTGATCCCAAGGTCTGCAGCGATCCTGAGTCCGGCAAGCAAACCTTCATACTCTGCAGTATTGTTTGTTGCTTGCTCCTTGGGAAAGTGCATCCGACCACGATTTGAGGTGCTCTCCGGTGGGTGCGACAAGTAACACGCCCGCACCGGCGCCTTGCAGCGAGAAGGCACCATCAAAGTACATGATCCATTCTTTGTTTGCCTCCTTGACGGGGATGCTCGTTTCCGGAATTTCTTCATCAGGTGTTGGTGTCCATTCTGCTATGAATTCTGCCAATGCTCGGCTCTGGATAGTTGAAGTACTCTCAAACTTGAGGCCAAAGCTTGACAGTTCCAGTGCCCACTCGACAATCCTGCCTGTTGCTTTTGGATTCTGCAATATCCTCTTCAACGGAAAGCGAGTGACAATTGTGATCTGATGTGCTTGAAAGTAATGGCGCAGCTTCCTCGAGGCCATGAGAAGGCCGAAAAGCAATTTCTGCACACCAGAGTACCTTGACCTAGCCCCCTGCAGAAGGGAACTGACAAAATAAACTGGGCGCTGCACCATCTTCTTCTGTTTCTCTTCCTGTGTCTGCGCAGATCCATCCTTGTCGGGACCAGAGCTTGTCGGGAAGCCCCCTGCTTGTCGCTGGACGAGCTTGCCGTGGTCACTGGCTCATCATCCGCCTCCCTTTCCACTACTAACGCAGCACTAACCACTTGATTGGTTGCCGCTAGATATAGCAGCAACTTCTCTTGCGGCTTAGGTGCGACAAGTATCGGAGTGGAGGACAGGTATCTCTTCAAGTCCTGCAGCGCAGCCTCTGCTTCCGGAGTCCATTTCATTGGACCTGCCTTTTTCAATATTTTGAAAAATGGCAGGCCGCGCTCAGCAGACTTAGAGATGAACCTGCTGAGAGCAGCCACGCAGCCGGCAAGCCTTCGTACATCCTTGACGCGCTTTGGTGCTTCGATTTGCTCAATGGCCTTGATCTTATCGGGATTGGCTTCAATCCCCCACTGAGATACGAAGAACCCGAGAAGCTTGTCGGAGGGGACTCCAAACACACACTTCTCGGGGTTCAACTTGAAATTGATCTTGCGCAGATTTGTAAAAGTCTCATCTAAATCTTGGATCAGGGTTGCCTTGTCTTTGCTCTTGACCACTATGTCATCCATGTAAGCTTCTACATTTCTGTGCAACTGTGGCTCAAAAGCATGACTAACTACTCTTGCAAATGTTGAAACCGCATTCTTCAAACCGAAGGGCATCCGTACGAAACAGTATGTGCCACATGGAGTGATGAATGCGGTTTTCTCCTCATCCTCTTCTGCCATGAAGATCTGATGATATCCTGAATATGCATCAAGAAATGAAAGCAAATCACATCCTGCCGTGGAGATGACAATCTGGTCAATGCGCGGCAAGGGAAATGGATCTTTGGGACAAGCTTTATTAACATCGCTGAAGTCAATACAAAGCCTCCATTTTCCGCTCGCTTCTTGCGCGACTACGGATTGGCCACCACGAGGATGGAGCACTCCTCGACAAGGCCTGCTGCTTCCAACTTCTTGATCTCTTCGCGATAAATTCTTGGCGCCCACCGCTTGCTTTCGACTTTCGCTTGACGGGCGCGCAGAGGACAGACGGCAAGGTGGTGCTCAATTACTTTCCTGGGAACACCGGGGATGTCAGACGGTTGCCATGCAAACACGTCGACATTCGCCCGCAGGAAAGCAACTGTCACACCCTAGCTAGTTCATGCATTAGAGTGTTGCATCATGTCTATTTTTTTCAACGTAAACCTGAAATGGGATTGTCGTAACCCCCAGCCCCTCCTCAAACAAACTAGGGTTTACTAAAAATATTTTCGATGAACCTGAAATGCCCTTCTAAAATGTCCATCATTTTGCCTTGGTTCGTAACCTTGCCAAAAGTGGTGCACAATTTCCTAGGTCATCCTAAGGTCTTTGAATTAAATCATAAGTATTTGAATTTGGGCATTTAAAATTTATAAAATATTTCAAATGTCCAAATATTGCCAATCTAAATGTTTCATGTTGGAAATATTCCAACAATGGACCAGAGTAGTTTGGTGAATTTTAAACCTTCTAGGTATTTTAAATAATTCAACAAAGTTACGTAAAAAAATAGAAAAAGAAAATGAAAGCAAACTTACTCAAGCGCCACCCGGCCGCCCGCCACCAGCCCACCGGCCGCCCAAAGACAGCCATGCACAATGAGCTGCTTGGCTCGCCAGCAGAAGAAAAGGTGCTCGGCGGCAGACCGCAGCTCGCCACGCAGCTGCCCGCCGCTCGCTTGCCCTCTCGCCGCCTTGCCGCTTGGATGAGCTCCACGTCGCGCCGGACCGTCTCGACATCGCTATTCGCCTCAGCTCCTCCCCTCGTGTTCCCCAGCCATGGCCGACGCCACCGCCGCTCGCTCCGTCGTAGCCGCTCTCTCGTCGACCCCACGCCGCGCCACCGTGTCCAGGAGCTCGCCGCCGCCCACTCTTCGAGCTAGCCGAGCCTCGAAGCGCCGCGTGC
Source organism: Aegilops speltoides (assembly GCA_021437245.1). Classification (NCBI taxonomy): domain Eukaryota; kingdom Viridiplantae; phylum Streptophyta; class Magnoliopsida; order Poales; family Poaceae; genus Aegilops; species Aegilops speltoides. Next base: position 54,976,917 of record CM038147.1, read on the forward strand.
CCAACCTGCCGCCGCATCAACCTCGCCTCAAGCGCCACCGCCGAGATCCCCTTCGCCGCCGCCCGCTGCTGCTTCGTCCCGACCACGCCGTCCGCCCATCGCGATCGCTGTGAGCTGGGCTATCTTCCCCACCTCTCTCTCTCGCTCCCGTGCACCACAGCGAGCACACGGCTCACCCGCGACGCTGTCATGGACCTCGCCGCCGACGTGTTCCCCGCCACCCTCCGGCCACCTCACCGTGTCCATCGCGTTCACCACGACGCTGGAGCTAATCACAGCACTCCGCACCTCATCAAGACACCCCAGCACGAGTTCGATTAATCAACTCCGGCCGCCAAAGTCGCCGCGGTGCCAACTCCGCCACCCGACCCCAACGGACTCCGCCAAGAGCTGCGGCTCGCCTCGCCTTCACTCCGGTGGTCTCCGCGACCCATTTGGTGGCCGGAACGGCCAAAACCACTTCCGCCGCCGCGTCGGGCTCGCCGGCGGCTGAACGCCGGTGGGTTTGACCCTGGCTTTGACCACGGGTGGGCCCAGGTTGACCCCCCTGGGTCTATGACATGTGGGCCCAGCCCTGTTAATTAACTTAGTTTAGTTTTAATTAATTCTAACTAAACTAATCCCATCGACATGGGACCCACTGGTCAGGTTTGACCTGACCAGCCCGCTGACCACCGACGCCATCATGACACAAAGGTCGACGATAATTTAAATTATCGGAATTATTTTTACACAGGAAATTCCAGAAAATGTTTCAAACTTCAAAAATTCATAGAAAATAATCTGTAGCTCCAAATGAAACAAATTATATATGAAAAATGATCAGAAAAATCCAACCTATCCATCTGTACTGGTTTCATGCATGTTTAAGCAAGCTAACCTTCTGTTTATGGCAGAACAAGATAAAGCACTCTAAATGGCAATATATGAGTTTGAATTTTGAATCTTTGATTCAAATTGGTTCAAACCCATCTGCTCTTAGCTGCATTAGCCCAACACACTCATATATGCCATGTCTCATGCATGCATCATATTGTTGCATATTGTTTGGTAATGCTTGTGTATCGGTGTTCTCTGCGGCAGGTTCTGCCCCCGAGGAGTACCGTGATAACCCCGACGAAGAGCAATACCCGTGCACCGACCCGTCAGGCAAGCAACCAACCATTTGATCATATCGATAAAATCCCATGTTCTTGCTCCTGCTCTCGTTTACTGCATTAAGACAACGCGATTCAAACTGCTGTGTGCATGCGGTAGTTGAACCCATTTCCTCTGCATGACCTGTCATTGCCACAAGAATTAGATGAAACCCACTAGCATGTGTAGGAGTTGATTGAGCCATATGATTGTGTTGTTCCTACCTTGCTATGCCTGCTATGCTTAGAGTCGTGTCGTCTGGGTTCATCGGGTGATGGCTAGAGTGAAATGATCGAGTCGGTACGAGAGTAAGGTGTTGAACACGATTTGGTAAAGGTATCGATGAAAGGCCATGTAGGAGTACATGGTGGGTTGTTTCATTGAGGCCGCCCTTAAGCACTGAGATCTGTATGTGTGATTTAAGATTCAGCTACTACCATGCATTGGGCCCGAAACCAATGGACCCTCTCGGCTTCTTATTCACCCTAGTCTTCTGTCCAGGAGTTGCAAGTAGTTTCTGGTGTTTGTAGCCTACTGGAGGCCGTGGACAGCGCTGACCGTAGGGGTGGGCTGTGATGCGGTAGGTACGTGGCCGGGTGTACCGGATGCCCGTTTGGTATCTCGGGAACCCTGTTCACATCGTTTGGGGCTGTGAGCGAGACTTCGGCCGGAACTCCTCATAGATGGAACCCAAATAGGCGATAAACCTGGACTAGAGGCTTAGGTGTCTAGGTAGGTCGTGGCCGACACCCACGTTGGGCTTCCGCTTGAAGGTTGCCGAGTACATGTCGTGTAAACGGCGATAAGTGGTGAGAGCGTGTATGAAGAAGTACACCCCTGCAGGGTTAACATCATCTATTCGAATAGCCGCGTCCGCGGTAAAGGACTACTTGGTTGCCTATACAGTTCATAGACAAGTAAATGGATACTACTAAAAGCCTCAAGATAAGCGTGAGTGCCGAGGATGGCTCCTCCGTAGGAAGACGGGGTTGGATCCTCGGTGGTGTATTGAAGTGATGAGTAGTGGACTCGAAAAGAAAAACTCGATATAGCTTAGCCATGAGTCAAAGCTGGCTTGTGCAATAACCCCACCAACCCTTCTTGATAATATGCATGTATGTAGGGTCGATGTAAGTCTTCTTGAGTACCTTTGTACTCATGTTGCTTTAATTTACATTTTTCAAGATGCCACAAACCCTTCCGACGGGTTCTTCGTGAGCGCTGACATCGATGAGTAGACTAAGGCCCGTGGTGATCCCGAGCAAGTGAAGGACCATGTAGTATAGCTAGGCTTACCCAAGCCTCTTTATTTTACTAGTGTCTCAGACTCGGACAAAACACTTCCGCTGTGGCTTGTATGCTTGTATGACTTGTATGTGGGTCGTGTGACCCGTGCTTGTGTGTATGCTATGTATGGCTCTCTGAGCCTTTAAATAAAGTACTTGTGTCGAGAGTCATGTTGTGATGCCTTGTTGTATTTGCACATATCGAGCATATTGTGTGTATGATTGAAATGCTTGGTATGTGTGGGATCGACTATCTAGTTGTTTATCTTTAGTAGCCTCTCTTACGGAAATGTCTCCTAGTGTCTCCACCGAGCCATGGTAGCTTGCTACCGCTCCGAACACTTAGGCTGGCCGGCATGTGTCCTTCTTCGCTCTCGTGTCTGTCCCTTCGGGAAATGTCACGCATTGAGTACCGGAGTCCTGTTAGCCCGCTGAGCCCGGTTTATCGAGTCCTGCTAGCCCAAAGCTACAGCCCGAACTTACTTGCTGTCGACCGACACGCTCGATGTCGGGTCATGGATGCCTGTCCTCGTAAGTCTGTGCCACTTTGGGTTTACGACTAGTCATGTCAGCCCGGCTCCTTTTCATATGGATGCTAGCGACACTATCATATACATGTGCCAAAAGGCATAAACGGTCCCGGCTAAGGTAAGGCGACACCGTTGGGATACCGTGCGTGAGGCCGCAAAGTGATATGATGTGTTACAAGCTAGATCGATGTGACATTGAGTCGGGTCCCGACAGCGTTGGCATCGAGCCGGACTGCTGTAGGTTCTCCAAGCCAAACTGGTCGATGTTGAGTCTAGAAATGCTTTAGTTATATGTAGGGAATTGATTGTGGGATGGTACGTAAGGCTCTTTTTACTCCTTTATCTCATGACATTCTCGATCCGAGTCACCCATTCTTCCACCGGGGTTTAAGGATTAGGATCTTCTCTCTCTATTAGGTTCACGTGTTACTACTCAGTAGTACCTTATAAGTTTGTTGGTTACAAGCCTGGTTCAGTTTTACTATCCTGTTATGATACTAAGTTGGACCCAGAATCTTGATATGATATTGTTGAGTGGCTATGGAATTCCTTGCAAAATGTCTCAAATCCTTTGAGCATTTACAGTCGTTATGCTGTCCAAATTCTATTAGCAATTCTAATGTCTCTGCATTGTGGTTATGCTTCCAGATGGCCACTCGTGACCAAAATCAAGTGGTTCGTCTGACCAGATGCATTGGTGTGACCGGTCATACAGCCATGCTAGTTCGGTTATGATCGGCGGGATACCGCTGGTACCCGAATACAGCTTGAAGAGCGAGATCGAGACTTTAATCAAAGCCAGATCTCTACCGCCGTGGTGTTTCCCTCTTATCCTGGTTCCACCGAGGCCCTTCACAGCTCCTATGGGCTTGGTGTTACTATTGATATGGCGGTGCAAGATGCTGCATATTCTATGATGACCATTATGCGAGTCAGACCGCCTGCTTCGCAACACCGACTTCCAGATATGCCGGTTCACTTCTGAGCGCTTTGGTTATCTCCGCTATCTATGCCGATTCCAACGGGAGGACTCACTAACCCGCACCACCGCCGAGTTGCTCGAGGACAAGGACCGAGAGAGTCGGGCCTTGAGGATGGAGCTCTTCAATGCCCGTGGCCGATCACCGGGCCACCTTGACTCGCTTTTGCACCGGCCGCCCAAGCTGGATATATGGATATGAGAGATTCAGATCTGTTAGGTCTGCTTTGCTGACATGATGGATCGGGCGTGATGTGGGGGCATCACCCCACCTCGTGGTCCCCGCAGCCACCGCTCGTTGGTCCAAGACCTCACCCTTGCCCTTACGGTCCACAGGCTCCCAGACCGTCTGCTTCGGACGATCACGCTGAACTCCTGTGCTACGGAGGAGACTTCTATGAGAACTACTACGAGACGCGTCGAGTTAGTAGTAGTCTCACTAGTATTGTAATGGTTGTATTTCCACCGTCCTGCGTGACTCGTGGAATATGACTTAGTGTGTACTAATTCCGGAGGTGTAAGAAAAATAATGTATAGGAGCTTGGTGTGCCTCCGATGAGATGTAATCTTCCTTTCACCGTAGTAGTACTTCGTTTGGTCTTGTACTAAACCTTGTATGGTGTGTATGACAATGGAATAAAGAAGCAGTTTCTGTATCTACCATGTCATACGGATGAACATCTTGCATTCCAAGTTATCCATTACATTCTGCATTTTTATGTCAGAATCTTGCCATCCTGGACTAAGTCCTTGTCTTGTTTTTTTTAGGATGGTTAACACCCGCAATAACCCTGCTCCGCCAGAGCAGGCCGAAGGCAGCAGAGTTGGAGAAGCGAACCTGCCTCACCCTCCTTCTCTGGCCGAAGTTATGCTGGAGGCCGAGAGAAACAAATGGGAGACCAATCGTTTGTTGGAGCGATCGAATGTAACACAGCCCATCATCGAGAAATAACTTGGTGTCGCTCGGTGACTTCATCAAGTTACACCCACCTACCTTCCACCACTCCGCCGAGCCTCTCGACGCTGATGATCGGCTCGCAAAGATTACTCACAAGCTGCGCTTACAGACTGGTAGCTGAGGCTGACAAGGTCACCTTTGCTGCATATCATCTTGAAGGCCCCGCCAGTCTCTGGTGGGAGAACTATATGGCTATGCGCCCAGTTGGCCATGTCACTACTTGGGCAGAATTCAGCGAGGCTTTCCGTGAACACCACATTCCGGAGGGTCTCATGGATCGTAAACGTGAGGAGTTCTGCAGTTTCACCCAAGGCCGTCTCTCCGTGGACGCCTACAGCAGAGAGTTCGGTAATCTCGCACGTTATGCAACTGAAGAGGTCTCCACTGACGCCAAGAAACAGCAAGGTTCCGCAAGGACTTAGCCCCAACTTCGCCGAGATCTCCGCCGCATGAGTGCACCTCCTTCCGTAAGCTTGTTAACAAAGCCATCAGCGCTGAAACTGGTCGACCGATTTGAAGCAACACGCAAGCATGGTCGTGATATGGGTTCCTCATCCGGCTGGACCACGAAGCGCCGTGTGTGGGTGCCTAATACTGCCTCGCCACCAGATTCACACCGAGGCCATCCTTTCAGCGCCTCGCCCGCTTCAGCGAAGATGCACCAGCTAAGCCCTATGGTGGGCCAACCAACAATGCTCCTCACGCCGCCAGCCCGTGGCATGCTTCAAATGTGGGGAATCAGGCCACTACATGCGCGATTGTCCCCTGCACCAACCCCAACCAGCCTGCAAAGCTATTGGCCGTGGCAAGCCAGCAGAAAGGTGTTCTATGCTGCCGCCACCACCGCACGTGGCCATGTTAATTGTGTCTCAGTGAAGAGGCCCAAGAGGATCCCAACGTCGTGCTCGATGCGCTTCTTGTTAATTGCCACCCGCATCCGCTCTTTTCGACATCGAGCATCTCATTCATTCATATCCGAAAACTATGCTCGCTTGCATAACACCGCATTCTCGTGACATGCCTTCCACCATGGAAATTTCTACTCCGGGTTCTAGATGGCAAACCTCTAGAGTAAGCCATGGAAATGAAATTCAGGTCGACAGACTTGTTTTCCTTGCATCGCTGATAGCTCTCAAATCTTCGGATATAAATATCATCTTGGGTATGGACCGGATGTCAGCCCATCATGCCAAGATTGATTGTTTCTCTAGGACTGTTCAACTTACGCACCCTTCGGGAAAGATAGTCAATGTCTTGACCCAATATCCAAGCGCCAACTATATTCTCTTAATGCTACCCATTGCCGGACCTCAAGACGCCCCGTAGTCCGTGACTTTCCGGATGTCTTTCGGAGGAATTGCCGTGTGTCCCACCGACAGAGATGTTGAATTCGTGATAGACCTCATTCCAGAACTGCCCCAATTTCTAGAAGACCCTATAAGATGGCACCCTAGAACTAGCCGAACTTAAGAAACAACTCGATGAGGCCTTGAAAAAGGGTTTCATTCGTCCTAGTTCATCTCCTTGGGCTTGCCCCATCCTCTTCGTCAAGAAGAAGGATGGTACGGATCGGATGGTTGTAGATTATCGACCCGTCAACTTGGTCACAATTAAGAACAAGTATCCGCTCCCCAGGATCAACGATCTGTATGATCAGCTCGCAGGATCCTCAGTCTTCTCTAAGATGGATTTGAGGTTAGGCTACCATCAAATCAAAATCCGAAACGGGGACATCCCCAAAACGGCCTTTGTTACTCGTTACGGCCAATACGAGTACACCGTCATGTCCTTCGGTCTAACCAACGCCCCAGCCACCTTCTCCCGGTTAATGAACTCAATCTTCATGGAATATTTGGATAAATTCGTCGTGGTTTACCTCGATGATATACTCATCTATTCCAAGAACGAGGAAGAACATGCCGAACATCTAAGGCTAGTGTTGATGAAACTTCGAGAGCATCGCCTTTATGCCAAGTTTTCTAAGTGTGAATTTTGGCTGCCGGTGACCTATCTAGGACATGTAATTTCGGTAAAGGTATTGCTGTCAACCCCGAGCGAAGTTCAAGCCGCCCTTAATTGGACTCCACCGAAGTCGGTCAAGCAAGTTCGAGTTTCCTTGGCTTAGCGAGCTATTGTCGCCGCTTTGTCGAGAACTTCTCCAAAGTTGCTAAACCTCTAACTCAACTCCTCAAGAAGGATAAAAGTTCGAGTGGACTCCACAATGTGAGCACAGCTTCGAGTGAACTGAAAAGACGCTTAACTTCGCTCCCGTATTGGTACCACCAGATTTCTAAAGGACTTTGTTATCTATTGCGACGCCGCGACAAGGACTAGGCTGTATTCTCATGCAAGATCGACACGTAATTGCTTATGCTTCACGGCAATTACACCCACATGAGGAAAACTATCCTACTATGATCTAGAGCTTGCAGTGTAGTCCATGCACTCAAAACCTGGCGACATTACCTTCTTGGTAATCGCTATGCGAAATCTACACCGATCACCAAAGTCTGAAGTACATATTCACCCAACCAGATTTGAATCTCGTGCAAAGACGTTGGGTTGAGTTGATCACAGATTTCGACTTAGGGATAACTTATACCCCAGAAAAGCCAACGCCATGGCTGATGCGCTAAGTCAGAATCTTATTGCAACAACCTAATGTTGCAACAAAGTCAACCACTTCTCCACGAGGAATTTCGAAGCTTAACCTTCACATTGTTCCTCGAGGGTTCCTTTCCACCTTGGTGGCGAAACCTTCCTTACGGATCAGATCATCAAAGCCCAAAAGGTAGATCCGGAATTTCCGCATCAAAAGAAACATCAAGAAAGGAGTTGCGGATTGTTTCTCCATTGATGATCAAGGAGTCGTATACTTCGGAAACCGCCTAGTGGTTCCTAAGGTACGAAACCTGCGGCGATTGATCCTTAAAGAAGCTCATGAATCTCCTCTCACCATTCATCCCGGTAGCACTAAAATGTATCAGGACCTACGCCAGAGGTTCTGGTGGACTAGGATGAAGAGAGACATTGCTCAATTTGTTGCTAATTGCGACGTCTGCCATCGTGTAAAAGCAGAGCATCAACGGCCTGCTGGCACCCTTCAACCTTTAGCTATTCCTGAATGGAAATGGGATAAAATCAGTATGGATTTCATCACCGGTTTTCCCAGGACCAAGAGAGGGAATAATGCTATCTTTGTCGTTATCGACCGCCTTTCCAAAGTAGCCCATTTCTTACCTGTTCGCGAGAGTATAACCGCTAGTCAGCTAGCAGACTTGTACATCTCCTGAATAGTGTCTCTTCATGGTGTTCCATTGGAAATTAACTCGGATCGAGGAAGTCTCTTCACCTCTCGATTTTGGGAAAGTTTCCAAAACGCTATGGGAACCCATCTTTCCTTTAGCACCGCCTTTCACCCTCAATCAAGTGGTCAAGTAGAACGCGTCAACCAAATCCTAGAAGACATGCTTCGAGCTTCTGTTATCTCATTCGGAATGGATTGGGAGAAATGCCTTCCATTTGCCGAATTTGCTTATAACAACAGCTATCAATCTAGCTTGGGCAAAGCACCTTTTGAAGTTCTCTATGGACGAAGGTGTCGAACACCTCTTAACTGGTCGAAACCGGGAAAGATAATTCTTTGGCCCGGATATGATCCAGAAGCGTAAGACCAAGTTCGCATCGCTCGTGAAAAGTTGAAAACAGCCCAATCTCGCCAAAAGAGTCAATATGACCGAAAACATAAGGCTATGACTTACGAGGTTGACGAGAAGGCTTACCTTCGGGTTACTCCTTTGAAGGAACCCATCGATTCGTATCAAAGGCAAATTGGCTCCTCGCTACATTGGACCCTTTCGCATTCTTGCCAAACGAGGAGAAGTTGCCTACCAATTGAACTACCTCCGCATCTCTCCAAAGTCCACGACGTCTTCCACGCTTCTCAACTCAGCGCTGCTTCTCGGATCCTATCCGTGGAGTGGACCACAAAACGCTTGATCTTCAAGATAATCTCACTTATCGAGAATACCCGTTCAGATCTCGATCAAGCCGAGCGCACCACTCGACGGCATAATATCAAGTTTCTCAAGGTTCAATGGTCGCACCATTCGAGAAGGAAGCTACTTGGGAAAGGGAGGATCGCCTTCGACTTGAGTACCCCGCCTCTTTCCGAAGGAACCTAAATCTCGGACGAGATTCTTTTGAGTGGGGTGAGTTGTCACACCCTAGCTAGTTCATGCATTAGAGTGTTGCATCATGTCTATTTTTTTCAATGTAAACCTGAAATGGGATTGTCGTAACCCCCACCCCCTCTCAAACAAACTAGGGTTTACTAAAAATATTTTCGATGAACCTGAAATGCCCTTCTAAAATGTCCATCATTTTTGCCTTGGTTCGTAACCTTGCCAAAAGTGGTGCACAATTTCCTAGGTCATCCTAAGGTCTTTGAATTAAATCATAAGTATTTGAATTTGGGCATTTAAAATTTATAAAATATTTCAAATGTCCAAATATTCCAATCTAAATGTTTCATGTTGGAAATATTCCAACAATGGACCAGGAGTAGTTTGGTGAATTTTAAACCTTCTAGGTATTTTAAATAATTCAACAAAGTTACGTAAAAAATAGAAAAAGAAAAACAGAAAGCAAACTTACTCAAGGCCACCCGGCCCGCCAGCCAGCCCACTGGCCGCCCAGCCTGCCATCAAGGCCAACCGAGCTGCTTGGCTCGCCAGCAGGCAGCCAAGGTGCTCGGCGGCAAGACCGCAGCTCGCCACGCAGCTGCCCGCCGCTCTGCCGTCCTCTCGCCGCCTGTCGCTTTGGATGAGCTCCACGTCGCGCCCGACCGTCTCGACATCGCTATTCGCCTCAGCCTCCTCCCCTTCGTGCTCCCCAGCCATGGCCGACGCCACCGCCGCCGCCTCCGTCAGTCGTAGCCGCGCTCTCCGTCGACCCCACGCCGCGCCATCAGGTCTCAGAGCTCCGCCGCCCACTCCTTCGAAGCTAGCCGAGCCCCGAAGCGCCGCGTGCCCAGCCGCCGCGACCAACCTCGCCAAGCGCCACCGCCGAGATCCCTTCGCCGCCGCCGCCGCTGCGAGTTCGTCCCCGACCACGCCGTCCGCTCCATCGCGACCGCCGTGAGCTGGGCTATCTTCCCACCTCTCTCTCTCGCTCCCGTGCACCACAGCGAGCACACGGCTTGCGCCGTCGCGGACCTCGCCGCCGACGTGCGTGCTCCGCCACCCTCCGCCACCTCACCGTGTCCATCGCGTTCACCACGACGCGTTGGAGCTAACTGCGCACTCCGCACCTCACCAAGACACCCTAGCACGAAGTTCGATTAACCGAACTCCGGGCCGCCAAAATCGCCGGGCGCCAACTCCGGCCACCCCGACCCCAACGGACTCCGCCAAGAGCTGCGGCTCGTCCTCAGCTTCACTCCGGTGGTCTCCGCGACCCATTTGGTGGCCGGAACGGCCAAAACCACTTCCGCCGCCGCGTCGGGCTCGCCGGCGGCTGAACGCCGGTGGGTTTGACCCTGGCTTTGACCACGGGTGGGCCCAGGTTGACCCCCCTGGGTCTATGACATGTGGGCCCAGCCCTGTTAATTAACTTAGTTTAGTTTTAATTAATTCTAACTAAACTAATCCCACTGACATGCGGGACCCACCGGTCAGTTTGACCTGACCAGCCCGTTGACCACTGACGTCATCATGACACAAAGGTCGACGCGAGAATTTAAATTATCGAATTATTTTACACAGAAATTCCGTAAAATGTTTCAAACTTCAAAAATTCATAGAAATTAATCTGTAGCTCCAAATGAAACAAATTATATATGAAAAATGATCAGAAAAATCCAACCTATCCATCTGTACTGGTTTCATGCACGTTTAAGCAAGCTAACCTTCTGTTTATGGCAGAACAAGATAAAGCACTCTAAATGGCAATATATGAGTTTGAATTTTGAATCTTTGGTTCAAATTGGTTCAAACCCATCTGCTCTTAGTTGCATTAGCCCAACACACTCATATATGCCATGTCTCATGCATGCATCATATTGTTGCATATTGTTTGGTAATGCTTGTGTATCGGTGTTCTCTCAAGCGGGTTCTCGCTTAGAGGAGTACCGTGATAACCCCGACGAAGAGCAATACCTGCACCGACCCGTCGTGCAAGCAACCAACCATTTGATCATATCGATAAAATCCCATGTTCTTGCTCCTGCTCTCGTCGCATTAAGACAACGCGATTCAAACTGCTATGTGCTGCGGTAGTTGAACCCATTTCCTCTGCATGACCTGTCATTGCCACAAGAATTAGATGAAACCCACTAGCATGTGTAGGAGTTGATTGAGCCATATGATTGTGTTGTTCCTACCTTGCTATGCCTGCTATGCTTAGAGTCGTGTCGGTCCGGTTCATCGGGTGATGGCTAGAGTGAAATGATTGAGTCGGTATGAGAGTAAGGTGTTGAACACGATTTGGTAAAGGTATCGATGAAAGGCCATGTAGGAGTACATGGTGGGTTGTTTCATTGAGGCCGCCCTTAAGCACGAGATCTCATGTGTGATTTAAGATTCAGCTACTACCATGCATTGGGCCCAAACCAATGGACCCTCTCGACTTCTTATTCACCCTAGTCTTCGTCCAGAGTTGCAAGTAGTTTCGTGATTGTAGCCTCATCGAGGCCGTGGACAGCACTGACCGTAAGGGTGGGCTGTGATGCGGTAGGTACGTGGCGGGTGTACCGGATGCCCGCTTGGTATCTCGGGAACCCTGTTCACATCGCTTGGGGCTGTGAGCGAGACTTCGCCGAACTCCTCATAGATGGAACCCAAATAGGCGATAAACCCGACTAGAGGCTTAGGTGTCTAGGTAGGTCGTGGCCGACACCCACGCTGGGCTTCCGCTGAAGGTTGCCGAGTACATGTCGTAAACGGCGATAAGTGGTGAGAGTGTATGAAGAAGTACACCCTGCAGGTTAACATCATCTATTCGAATAGCGCGTCATGTAAAGGACTACTTGGTTGCCTATACGGTTCATAGACAAGTAAATGGATACTACTAAAAGCCTCAAGATAAGCGTGAGTGCCGAGGATGGCTCCTCCGTAGGAAGACGGGGTTGGATCCTCGGTGGTGTATTGAAGTGATGAGTAGTGGACTCGAAAGCAAAAACTATTTCAAGTTGGTGTCTCGAGGATAGCTTAGCCATGAGTCAAAGCTGGCTTGCTGCAATAACCCCACCAACCCTTCTTGATAATATGCATGTATGTAGGGTCTGATGTAAGTCTTGCCGAGTACCTTTGTACTCATGTTGCTTTAATTTACATTTTTCAAGATGCCACAAACCCTTCCGACGGGTTCTTCGTGAGACGCTGACATCGATGAGTAGACTAAGGCCTGTGGTGATCCCGAGCAAGTGAAGGACCATGTAGTATAGCTAGGCTTACCCAAGCCTCTTTTATTTTACTAGTGTCGTACTCGGACAAAACACTTCCGCTGTGGCTTGTATGCTTGTATGACTTGTATGTGGGTCGTGTGACCCGTACTTGTGTGTATGCTATGTATGGCTCTCTCGAGCCTTTAAATAAAGTACTTGTGTCGAGAGTCATGTTGTGATGCCTTGTTGTATTTGCACATATCGAGCATATTGTGTGTATGATTGAAATGCTTGGTATGTGTGGATCCGACTATCTAGTTGTTTATCTTTAGTAGCCTCTCTTACGGAAATGTCTCCTAGTGTCTCCACCGAGCCATGGTAGCTTGCTACTGCTCCGGAACACTTAGGCTGGCGGCATGTGTCCTTCTTCGCTCAGGTCTGTCCTTCGGGAAATGTCACGCATTGAGTACCGGAGTCCTGTTAGCCCGCCACAGCCCGGTTTATCGAGTCTGCTAGCCCAAAGGCTACAGCCCGAACTTACTTGCTGTTGACCGACACGTTCGATGCTGGGTCATGGATGCCTGTCCCTGTAAGTCTGTGCCACTTTGGGTTTACGACTAGTCATGTCAGCCCGGGCTCCTTTTCATATGGATGCTAGCGACACTATCATATACGTGGGCTAAAAGGCGCAAACGGTCCCGGGCTAAGGTAAGGCGACACCCGTTGGGATACCGTGCGTGAGGCCGCAAAGTGATATGATGTGTTACAGGCTAGATCGATGTGACGTTGAGTCGGGGTCCTGACAGCAACGAGCGCGCTTTCCTATTTAGGGTCAAGCGTGGCACTGATGGTGAAAGTACCACCAGTGCCGTCCTCCTTGGCGGACACCTTCTTGGTTTCTGGCGGAGCTGCCTTCGCTTTCTTACACTTGCCGGTGGAGCTCGATGGTGCGTCCTCGACGGTAGCGCAGCACTCCGAAGAGGTGTGCTTGCCGGAGTGAGCATCAGAGCTCTTGCCGGACTTGGTCTTCTTCGCCCTTCGAGCTTCAAATGCAAGTGGCTTGCGATCTGCTGCGGCTGCTGCTTCCCGGTAGATCTTGTTGGTGCAGATAAGAGCATCTTTCTTGTCGCCAGGGACAGAGATGACGCTTATCGGACCCGGCATCTTGAGCACGTTGTAGGCATAGTGAGAGGCTACCATGAACTTGGCGAGTGCTGGACGGCCAAGTATTCCATTGTAGGGCAATGGAAAATCGGCAACGTCAAAAGTGACCCTCTCAGTCCTGAAGTTTAGCTCGCTGCCGAATGTTATCGGCAACGTGATCTTCCCCTTTGGCTTGCTCCTTCCCGGATTGATTCCTTGGAATGTGCCAGTCTCTTCGAGCTCGCTGTCGGGGATCTGGAGCTTCTTTAGTACCGCGGAGGATATCAGATTCAAGCCGGCCCCGCCGTCAACCAGCATCTTTGTGACCTTGAGGTTTTGGATAGTTGGTGAAACCAACAACGGCAAGCACCCGACCGCAGTTATGCGATCAGGGTGGTCCTCAATGTCAAAGATGATAGGCGTGCTGGACCACTTCAGAGGCTTGCGTGACTCAACTGGTGGTTCTGCTGCATTAACTTCCCGCACCCACTGTTTGAGCTGGCGGTGCGAAGCATGCAGAGAAGCACCGCCGTCAACGCACAAAACCTCAGTTGCTTTCTAAAACTCCTGCTCGTCGGCCTCATCATCGTCCATGTCTTCGTCATCGTCTTCATCTTCATCCTTGTCGCAGCCGCGGGGAGGCTTGTCTCCTTGCCGCTGCTTGGCCTTGCCGCGGCGTCCTCCCCTGCCGGGACGCTTCTTGCCGGACCCGCCAGTACCTTCCTGGGCCTTCTCCTTGTCGCGTCGCTCGTACTCAACTTTCTGCTGCTCCACAAGGTGCTCAACTTTCTTGCAACTTTGGAGATCATGGCCCTTGGTACGGTGGATCTTGCAGTATTGCTTGTCGGAGCCGCCCTGCTTGTCGGCGGCCGCCACAGGTTCCGCTTCCTTGGCGCCACCTACGTTGCCGGACTGCTCGACAGCTGCCACATCTTTGCTTTTCCTTCTTCTGTTGTTCCACCGCCGGTTCTTCTTTGCCGGGGCGGCATCCTCACTGTCAGATCCTCCTGCTCCTGCATTCTCTCCGGGGAGTTTCCTCCCTTCCTCAGCACGTGCACACTTGTTGGCCAAGGCATATAGCTCGCTGACATCTCTGATTTTGCACATTGCCATCTCCACCCGCACCCTGCGGTTGCGCACGTTCTGATGGAACGCGCTGATGACCGTGGCAGGGTGGACGTCTGGAATGTTGCGCTGCACTTGGCTGAACCTTTGAATGTACTTGTGCAGGGGTTCTCCTTCCTTCTGGGCGAGCAGATGAAGATCGCTCTCCTGGCCATGGGGCTTGTGGCCGCCTGTGAAGGCGCCGACAAACTGATGACACAGATCTGCCCATGAGGAGATGGAGTTGTCCGGCAAGTGCATGAGCCAGGATCTAACGTTGGGCTTGAGTACCAGCGGGAAGTAGTTGGCAAGGATCTTCTCGTCGCGCCCCCCGGCAGCTTGCACCGCGATGGTGTAGATGCTGAGGAACTCCGATGGATGTAACCTGCCGTTGTACTTCTCGGGTACATCTGGCTTGAAGTTCTTTGTGCTAGGCCACTGGACTTGCCGCAGCTCACGAGTGAACGCAGGGCAACCTACATCACAGACGCAAGTCGCTCGTTCCCCGGCGCATGCATATCAACAGTGGGCCCAGCGCGCTGGTCTGACTGACGCCGCGCTTCTCTTCGACGCTCGATGCGGGTACGAGCATCTTCTTGTTGCCGTTCTTGAAGAACTTGGCGCTGGTCGCGACGAGCTCGAGGGTCAGACGATGCGGTGGAGTCGCTGTCGAGGTTGACCCGGCGAGTCGGCGATCTTGGCCTTCGTGGTGGGGAGTTCACGGTAGTTGCACCCCCACCGGTCTTGTCGCCACCGGCTTGCGCCTGGGCGTCTTGTCGCGGCTTCGATGTGCTCGGTTGCCGGGGAGTGTCGTCGTTGGCGAAGCCGATGAGGCTCTGAATGGTGGCCCTCCAATCGTCGATCTTGTCTGGCGCTGGAGGGTAATCTAGGAGCAGTTGGGCTCGGGCCAACGCTTCTTCTGGAGTCTTGGGTGGCGGCGGTGAACAGTACGAGGAGCGAGATATGCTCGTACCTCTAACAATGTTAGAAGTAGCAACATCTCATCCAGGCGACTGAGCCACGCTCGTGCCAGCATGTTGACGTGCATGCTAATCTTGAGCGTCCCGAGATCCACCAGCTTATCCTTGACCCAACGAACGTATGGTACCGCGAGTACCATGACGTTGCCGGTCCCGCGCCTCCTGAGATGGGTGCGGTGCGTGTACGGACGCCGAGGTCTGTGTAGCCTTGTCCTTGGACCTGGCAGCATCGTGATCTCCCTCGTCGGCGCCCATTCCTCTGCCGGCGTCTACTCCACCAATCGCTTGCTCCGGTGGCGGTGGGATCGATGCAGACGGACCAGCCACCTCCGAAGCCTTCTTCTTCGGTGGCATGTCGATGAAGATGATGATGTAGCGCGCGCGAACACCGGATCAGGTTCACACAACCTCGACGCCCCCTACCTGGCGTGCCAAAGATGTCGTGAAGAACGAACACCTATGGGGCAGGGCCCCTTTTCGGTCCGGCAGGGAGCGGAGGCCGCACGAAGAGCGGATCGAGGCGAAGCACGTGAGGGATTTTTACCCAGCTTCGGAGCTCTCCGGAGAGATAAAACTCCTACTACTGCTTTGTGGTTGTATTACGTTCTTGCTTGAGAGCGTGGGTGTGTTCAGGTTTCGAATGAGTCGAACCCCCCCTATGTTGCGCATGGGCCTCCTTTTATAGGCTCAAGGGGTCACCGACAGGTGGCAACGCATGCGGGGGTAAAAGTGCAAAAGGTGTGGTTGGTACACCTGCTTCTACAGTGGATCCTACCTAACTCTGACGGCAGGGGACAAAGGCATTAAATGCCTGTCCGCGTCGCCCAAACAGTGCAGAAAAGCGACCTTCAGGGGCGCCACCATTCGCCATGATGGCCATCTTGTCATCTTCGCTCGCCACCTCGCACCGCTTGGCTGCACAGCTTCCCGCCACGTGCGCCTGGAACGATCCTGTGGCGACATGTCGTCGGATGCGCTGGAGCGTGGATACAGAGTGGTGGCTTCGCCGCGGCAAGCGCCTTGCCGCGGTCATTGTCTTGTCGCGCCCGGAAGCTTGTCGCTCGCCGGGTCTTGCCGGGACGCGCGGCGCGTCGCGGCAAGTTCCTTAAAATGCCTTGGTTGGCCTTCCCGGCAAGCTCCTCTTGCCGGGGCCTTGTCCTTTCCGGCAAGCTCCTCTTGCCGGGGCCTTGTCTTCCCAGTTAAAACACTTTCTTCTTGAATGTCTCCAAAAGGAACCACGGAGGACCTTGGCGGGCACCCGGCAAGCCTTGCCGCGGGACACTGCGACTGCCCGTGCACAAGTTCGGGATACTAAGGTACCCCTACTTTAGTACACCGACACCATAGATAGATCTAACTGGGCCATCTTTTTGATGCGAATCCGTGTGCGGAACGCGGGCCGGCTTGTGTGCGGTGCCGTTTGCTGCTCTTTGTTTGCCATGGGGTCATCTATCCGACCGAGTGGTCTCCTTGTTCTTTGATTGTGGGGGCTCTACGGCCTCCTCATCGAATTCGGGCAGTAGTTTTCGCTTTGGGTAGCTCTTTATCGGCGACTATCAATGTATTTGTCTGCGGTGTTGAGTACTTTGCTCCAACTGATTCTGAGCGCATCTTTCGCTGTTTTGAGCTTTCGCTTCTGCTTTTTCAGGCTACGCGCAGTGGCGACGAGCCTTTTGTGGAGGTTCTTCTGCTCCAGTAACTTGTCCGGCGTGAGATCGCCCGGACTGTTATCTTCGCCGGGGACGGGTTGTTTATCCAGATTGTCATGTTCGTATGGTTGCTCGATAGCATGTTCGTCGTCCACCGGTTCGCCCTGCCCTATGGTTGGATCTGTATGGCTGTTGTCTTTGTTGAGGCGGGACTTTGAGCGGCGCTTACATCGTTGTTTTGACTGCTTTTCGAGGGAATGATCCCTCGTGACGTCCCGTTGTTCCTCGTCGTCGCTTCCTTTAGGTGTGTCCACCATGTATACATTGTGAGATAAGGTGGCTGTCCAGTGCCCTATAGGTGCTGGTTCATTCTTATCTCCTACATCGTCGTCCATACCATCGATGTCTTCGGAGTTGAAATCGAGCACGTCGTTTTAAACTTTCGACAGTGGCTACGAAGTGGGTGGTGGGTGGGCTTTGAATTTCTTCGTCGTCTGCATCCCAACCTTGCTGACCATAATCCGGCCAGGGCTCTCCTGATAAAGAGAGAGACTTTAGTAAATTCAGGATGTCGCCAAAGGGCGGGTGCTGAAAGATGTCCGCGGCGGTGATCGGCGCCCAGTTGGATTCGAATGGAAGGAGCGCGGAAGGTTCGGAGTCCAGAGAGGAGTCCGGCACCTTAGAGTCACAAGCTTCGCAAAGGACAGGGTTGGTGTTCGGCTCAATCGCCATAGAGATCGCAGCCCCCGAGGTGGTGTCCAGCCAACCGTCCTCGATCGGCGCAGTCGGCTCCGAGCTAAGGGTCGGAGCGGACACTTGTGCGGCCTCCAAGACACTGTCCGGCAGTAGAGCTAGATCATGCCCATCGTGACAGTGCGGTGTGCTTTGCTGTGGCTCGAGCCCGTCGAAGATCTAGTCTCCGCGGACGTCAGCCGTATAGTTCAAACTTCCAAATCTAACCTGATGGCCAGGGGCATAGCTTTCAATCTGCTCCAGATGGCCAAGCGAATTGGCCCATAGTGCAAAGCCGCCGAATATGAAGATCTGCCCGAGGAGAAAAAGTCTCACCCTGGACCGCATCGTTGTTGATGATCGGAGGAGCCATCGGGCCTAAAGATGACGACACAGAGGAACTCTCAATGAAAGCACCAATGTCGGTGTCAAAATCGGTGGATCTCGGGTAGGGGTCCCGAACTGTGCGTCTAGGAGGATGGTAACAGGAGACAAAGGACATGATGTTTTTACCCAGGTTCGGGCCCTCTCGATGGAGGTAAAACCCTACTCCTGCTTGATTGATATTGATGATATGGGTAGTACAAGAGTAGATCTACCACGAGATCAGAGAGGCTAAACCCTAGAAGCTAGCCTATGGTATGATTGTTGTTCGTCCTACGGACTAAAAATCTTCGGTTTATATAAGCACCGAAGTGTTGGGGAACGTAGTAATTTCAAAAAATTTCTTACGCACACGCAAGATCATGGTGATGCATAGCAACGAGAGGGGAGAGTGTTGTCTACGTACCCTCGTAGACCGAAGCGGAAGCGATCACAACGTAGAGGAAGTAGTCGACGATCTCCTCGCGATCCGACCGATCCCGCGCGTTACTCCGGCGCCCGAGTTCTTGACACACGACAGCTCGATGACGTCCCTCGAACTCCGATCCAGCCGAGTGTCGAGGAGAGTTCCACAAGACGACGGCGTGGTGACGATCTTGATGTTCTATCATGCAGAGCTTCGCCTAAGCTTCATGACGATATGACCGAGGTGGAATATGGTGTAGGGGGCACCGCACACGGCTAAGGAACGATCCGTAGATCAAACTTGTGTGTCCAAGGGTGCCCTTGCCTCAGATATAAAGGATGGAGGAAGAGGAGGCCGCCAAGCCAATTGGTGCGGCCAAGATGTGGAGTCCTACTAGGACTCCAAGTCCTAGTAGGAGTCCACCAAGAGGGAGGAAGGGAGAAGGAAGTGGAGGAGTAGGAAGGTGGCGGCCCCTTTCCCTAGTCCATTCGGACTAGAGGGAAGGGGCGCAGCAGCCTTTTTCCACTTCCCACTAAAGCCCATCAAGGCCCATTACTTCTCCCGTAATCCCGTAACTCCCGGTACTCCGAAAATACCGAATCACTCAGAACCTTTCCGATGTCCGAATATAGTCGTCCAATATATCGATCTTTACGTCTCGACCATTTCGAGACTCCTCGTCATGTCCCCGACCTCATCCGGACTCGAACTCCTTCGGTACATCAAAACTCATAAACTCATAATATAACCGCCATCGAAACCTTAAGCGTGCGGACCCTACGGTTCGAGAACAATGTAGACATGACCGAGACACGTCTCCGGTCAATAACCAATAGCGGGACCTGGATGCCCATATTGGCTCCTACATATTCTACGAAGATCTTTATCGGTCGACCGCATAACAACATACGTTGTTCCTTTGTCATCGGTATGTTTACTTGCCCGAGATTCGATCGTCGGTATCCAATACCTAGTTCAATCTCGTTACCGCAAGTCTCTTTACTCGTTCCGTAATACATCATCTCACAACTAACACATTAGTTGCAATGCTTGCAAGGCTTATGTGATGTGCATTACCGAGAGGGCCCAGAGATACCTCTCCGACAATCGGAGTGACAAATCCTAATCTCGAAATACGCCAACCCAACATTTGCCTTTGGAGACACCTGTAGTACTCCTTTATAATCACCCGATTCACGTTGTCACGTTTGGTAGTACCCAAAGTGTTCCTCCGCAAACGGAGTTGCATAATCTCATAGTCATAGGAACATGTATAAGTCATGAAGAAAGCAATAGCAACATACTAAACGATCGTGTGCTAAGCTAATGGAATGGGTCATGTCAATCAGATCATTCAACTAATGATGTGACCTTGTTAATCAAATAACAACTCCTTGTTCATGGTTAGGAAACATAACCATCTTTGATTAACAAGCTAGTCAAGTAGAGGCATACTAGTGACACTGCTTGTCTATGTATTCACACATGTATTATGTTTCCGATTAATACAATTCTAGCATGAATAATAAACATTTATCATGATATAAGGAAATAAATAATAACTTTATTATTGCCTCTAGGGCATATTTCCTTCATCTCCCACTTGCACTAGAGTCAATAATCTAGATCACATCACCATGTGATCAACATTGATAGTTCACATCATCATGTGATTAACACCTATAGTTCACATCGCCATGTGACCAACACACAAAGGGTTTACTAGAGTCAATAATCTAGTTCACATCGCTATGTGATTAACACCCAAAGAGTACTAAGGTGTCATCATGTTTTGCTTGTGAGAGAATCTTAGTCAACGGGTCTATCATATTCAGAGCCGTATGTATTTTGCAAATATTCTATGTCTACAATGCTCTGCACGGAGCTACTCTAGCTAATTGCTCCCACTTTCAATATGTATCTAGATCGAGACTTAGAGTCATCCAGATCAGTGTCAAAACTTGCATCGACGTAACCCTTTACTTACGAACCTTTTGTCACTTCCATAATCGAGAAACATATCCTTATTCCACTAAGGATAATTTTGACCATTGTCAAGTGATCTACTCCTAGATCACTATTGTACTCCTTGCCAAACTCAGGTAGGGTATACAATAGATCTGGTACACAGCATGGCATACTTTATAGAACCTATGGTCAAGGCATAGGGAATGACTTTCATTCTCTTTCTATCTTCTGCCGTGGTCGGGTTTTGAGTCTTACTCAATTTCATACCTTGTAACACAGGCAAGAACTCTTTCTTTGACTGCTCCATTTTGAACTACTTCAAAATCTTGTCAAGGTATGTACTCATTGAAAAACTTATCAAGCGCCTTGATCTATCTCTATAGATCTTGATGCTCAATATGTAAGCAGCTTCACCGAGGTCTTTCTTTGAAAAACTCCTTTCAAACACTCCTTTATGCTTTGCAGAATAATTCTACATTATTTCCGATCTACAATATGTCATTCACATATACTTATCAGAAATGTTGTAGTGCTCCCACTCACTTTCTTGTAAATACAGGCTTCACCGTAAGTCTGTATAAAACTATATGCTTTGATCAACTTATAAAAGCGTATATTCCAACTCCGAGATGCTTGCACCAGTCCATAGATACACATTTTGTTAACACCTTTAGGATCGACAAAACCTCATGGTTGCATCACATACAACTCTTCTTTGATAATCCATTTGCCAGATTTCAAAAATGCGGCAATTGCTAACATGATTCGGACAGACTTTTAAGCATTGATACGAGTGAGAAAATCTCATTGTATTCAACATCTTGAACTTTGTCAAAAACCTTTTTCGACAAGTCTAGCTTTGTAGATAGTAACACTACTATCAGCGTCCGTCTTCCTCTTGAAGATCCATTTATTTTCTATGGCTTGCCGATCATCGGGCAACTCCACCAAAGTTCACACTTTGTTCTCATACATGGATCTCATCTCAGATTTCATGGCCTCAAGCCATTTCATGAATCTGGGCTCACCATCGCTTCCTCATAGTTCGAGGGTTCATCATGGTCTAGTTACATGACTTCCGAACAGGATTACCGTACCACTCAGTGCGGATCTCACTCTGGTTTACCTACGAGATTCGGTAGTAACTTGATCTGAAGTTACATGATCATCATCATTAGCTTCCTCACTAATTGGTGTAGTAGTCACAGGAACAGATTTCTGTGATGAACTACTTTCCAATAAGGGAGAAGGTACAATTACCTCATCAAGTTCTACTTTCCTCCCACTCACTTCTTTCGAGAGAAACTCCTTCTCTAGAAAGGATCCATCTTAAGCAACGAATATCTTGCCTTCGGATCTGTGATAGAAGGTGTACCCAACAATTTCCTTTGGATATTCTATGAAGACGCACTTCTCCGATTTGGGTTCGAGCTTATCAGGATGAAACTTTTTCACATAAGCATCGCAACTCCAAACTTTAAGAAACGACAACTTGGGTTTCTTGCTAAACCACAGTTCATATAGTGTCGTCTCAACGGATTTAGATGGTGCCCTTTTTAATGTGAATGCAGCTGTCTCTAATGCATGATCCCAAAACGATATTGGTAAATCGGTAAGAAACATCATAGATTGTACTATATCCAATAAAGTACGGTTATGATGTTCGACACACCATAACGTTGTGGTGTTCCGTGGCGTGAGCTGTGAAACTATTCCACATTGTTTAAATTGAAGACCAAACTCAGAACTCAAATATTCGTGTCTGCGATCAAATCATCTGAAACTATATTTTCTTGTTACGATGATTTTTCCACTTCACTCTGAAATTCTTTGAACCTTTCAACTATTTCAGACTTATGTTTCATCAAGTAGATATACTCATATCTTCTTCAAATCATCTGTGAAGGTCGAAAATAATGATACTTGTCATGAGCCTTAATATTCATCGGACTACATACATCAGTATGTATGATTTCCAACAAATATGTTGCTCGCTCCATTGTTCCGGAGAACGGAGTTTTAGTCATCTTGCCTTAAAAGGCACGGTTCGCAAGCATCAAGTGATTCATAATCAAGTGATTCCAAAATCCCATCAGCATGGAGTTTCTTCATGTGCTTTACACCAATATGACCTAAACGGCAGCGCCACAAATAAGTTGCACTATCATTATTAACTTTGCATCTTTTGGTTTCAATATTATGAATATGTGTATCACTACGATCGAGATCCAATGAACCATTTTCATTGGGTGTGAAACCATATAAGGTTTTATTCATGTAAATGAATAACAGTTTATTCTCTTACTTAAATGAATAACCGTATTGCAATAAACACGATCAAATCATATTCATGCTCAACGCAAACACCAAATAACATTTATTTAGGTTCAACACTAATCCCGAAAGTATAGGGAGTGTGCGATGATGATCATATCAATCTTGAAACTACTTTCAACACACATCGTCACTTCACCCTTAACTAGTTTCTGTTTATTCTGCAACTCCCGTTTCGAGTTACTACTCTTAGCAACTGAACCAGTACCAAATACCGAGGGGTTGCTATAAACACTAGTAAAGTACACATGTATATCAAATATACCTTTGTTTACTTTGACATCCTTCTTATCCGCCAAATACTTGGGGTAGTTCTGCTTCCAGTAACCAGTCCCTTTGCAGTAAAAGCACTTAGTCTCAAGCTTAGGTCCAGACTTGGGCTTCTTCACTTGAGCAGCAACTTGCTTGCCGTTCTTCTTGAAGTTCCCTTCTATCCCTTTGCCCTTTTCTTGAAACTAGTGGTCTTGTTAACCATCAACACTTGATGTTTTTCTTGATTTCTACCTTCGTCGATTTTAGCATCACGAAGAGCTTGGGAATCGTTTCTGTTATCCCTTACATATTATAATTCATCATGAAGTTCTACTAACTTGGTGATGGTGACTAGAGAATTCATCAATCACTATCTTATCCGGAAGATTAACTCCCACTTGATTCAAGCGATTGTAGTACCTGCATAATCTGAGCACATGCTCACTAGTTGAGCGATTCTCCTCCATCTTTTAGCTATAGAACTTGTTGGAGACTTCATATCTCTCAACTCGGTATTTGCTTGAAATATTAACTTCAACTCCTGGAACATCTCATATGGTCCATGACGTTCAAAACGCCTTTGAAGTCCCGATTCTAAGCCGTTAAGCATGGTGCACTAAACTATCAAGTAGTCATCATATTGAGCTAGCCAAACGCTCATAACGTCTCATCTGCTCCTGCAATAGGTCTGTCACCTAGCGTGCATTAAGGACATAATTCTTACAGGCAGCAATGAGGATAAACCTCGATCACGGATCCAATCCGCATCATTGCTACTAACATTTTTCAACACAGTTTTCTAGGAACATATCAAAATAAACATATGAAAGCAACAACGCGAGCTATTGATCTACAACATGGTTTGCAAAATACTACCAGGACTAAGTTCATGATAAATTTAAGTTCAATTAATCATATTACTTAAGAACTCCCACTTAGACAGACATCTCTCTAGTCATCTAAGTGATCACGTGATCCAAATCAACTAAACCATAACCGATCATCACGTGAAATGGAGTAGTTTTCAATGGTGAACATCTTATTTTGATCATATCTACTATATGATTCACGCCGACCTTTCGGTCTCCATGTTCCGAGGCCATATCTGCATATGCTAGGCTCGCCAAGTATAACTCCGAGTATTCTGCGTGTGCAAAACTGGCTTGCACCCGTTGTAGATGGACGAGAGCTTATCACACCCGATCATCACGTGGTGTTTGGGCACGATTTAACTTTGGCAACGGTGCATACTCGGGAGAACACTTCTTGATAATTTAGTGAGAGATCATCTTATAATGCTACCGTCAATCAAAGCAAGATAAGATGCATAAAAGATAAACATCACATGCAAGTCAATATAAGTGATATGATATGGTCATCATCATCTTGTGCTTCGTGATCTCCATCTCTGCAGCACCACCATGATCACCATCGTCACCGGCGCGACACCTTGATCTCCATCGTAGCATCGTTGTCGTCTCGCCAATCTTATGCTTCTACGACTATCGTTACCGCTTAGTGATAAAGTAAAGCAATTACAGGGCGTTTGCATTTCATACAATAAAGCGACAACCATATGGCTCCTGCCAGTTGCCGATAACTTCGGTTACAAAACATGATCATCTCATACAATAAAATATAGCATCACGACTTGACCATATCACATCACAACATGCCCTGCAAAAACAAGTTAGACGTCCTCTACTTTGTGGCAAATTTTACGTGGCTGCTACGGGCTTAAGCAAGAACCAATCTCACCTACGCATCAAAACCACAACGATACTTCGTCAAATAGACTCCGTTTTAACCTTCTCAAGGACCGGGCGTAGCCGTACTCGGTTCAACTAAAGTGAGAGAGACAGACACCCACCACACCTTTAAGCAACGAGTGCTCGTGGCGGTGAAACCAGTCTCGCGTAAGCGTCGCGTAATGTCGGTCCGGGCGCTTCATCTCACAATACCACTGAACCAAAGTATGACATGCTGGTAGGTAGTATGACTTGTATCGCCCACAACTCACTTGTGTTCTACTCGTGCAAAACATCAAACCATAAAAACCTAGGCTCGATGCCACTTTGTTGGGGAACGAGTAATTTCAAAAATTTCCTACGCACACGCAAGATCATGGTGATGCATAGCAACGAGAGGGAGAGTGTTGTCTCGTACGCACGTGAGACCGAAGCGGAAGCGATCACAACGTAGAGGAAGTAGTCGACGATCTCCTCGCGATCCGACCGATCCCGCGCCCGTTATTCGCGCCCCGAGTTCTTGACACACGTACAGCTCGATGACGCCCCTCGAACTCCGATCCAGCCGAGTGACGAGGAGATTTCCGTCGACGACGGCGTGGTGGACGATCTTGATGTTCTATCAAGCAGAGCCGCCTAAGCTTCATGACGATATGACCGAGGTGGAATATGGTGTAAGGGGCACCGCACACGGCTAAGGAACGATCCGTAGATCAAACTTGTGTGTCCAAGGGTGCCCTTGCCTCAGATATAAAGGATGGAGGAGGAGGAGGCCGCCAAGCCAATTGGTGCGGCCAAGATGTGGAGTCCTACTAGGACTCCAAGTCCTAGTAGGAGTCCACCAAGAGGGGAGGAAGGAGAAGGAAGTGGAGGAGAGGAAGGTGGCGGCCCCTTTCCCTAGTCCACCGGACTAGAGGGAAGGGGCGCAGCAGCCTTTTTCCACTTCCCACTAAAGCCCATCAAGGCCCATTACTTCTCCGTAATCCCGTAACTCCCGGTACTCGAAAATACCGAATCACTCAGAACCTTTCGATGTCCGAATATAGTCGTCCAATATATCGATCTTTAAGTCTCGACCATTTCGAGACTCCTCGTCATGTCCCCGACCTCATCCGGACTCGAACTCCTTCGGTACATCAAAACTCATAAACTCATAATATAACCATCATCGAAACCTTAAGCATGCGGACCCTACGGTTCGAGAACAATGTAGACATGACCGAGACACGCCTCGGTCAATAACCAATAGCGGGACCTGGATGCCCATATTGGCTCCTACATATTCTACGAAGATCTTTATCGGTCAGACCGCATAACAACATACGTTGTTCCTTTGTCATCGGTATGTTTACTTGCCCGAGATTCGATCGTCGGTATCCAATACCTAGTTCAATCTCGCTACCGCAAGTCTCTTTACTCGCTCCGTAATACATCATCTCACAACTAACACATTAGTTGCAATGCTTGCAAGGCTTATGTGATGTGCATTACCGAGAGGGCCCAGAGATACCTCTCCGACAATCGGAGGACAAATCCTAATCTCAAATACGCCAACCCAACATTTGCCTTTGGAGACACCTGTAGTACTCCTTTATAATCACCCGATTCGTTGTCACGCTTTGGTAGTACCCAAAGTGTTCCTCCGCAAACGGAGTTGCATAATCTCATAGTCATAGGAACATGTATAAGTCATGAAGAAAGCAATAGCAACATACTAAACGATCGTGTGCTAAGCTAATGGAATGGGTCATGTCAATCGATCATTCAACTAATGATGTGACCTTGTTAATCAAATAACAACTCCTTGTTCATGGTTAGGAAACATAACCATCTTTGATTAACAAGCTAGTCAAGTAGAGGCATACTAGTGACACTGTTTGTCTATGTATTCACACATGTATTATGTTTCCGA
This sequence comes from Aegilops speltoides, assembly GCA_021437245.1. NCBI lineage: Eukaryota > Viridiplantae > Streptophyta > Magnoliopsida > Poales > Poaceae > Aegilops > Aegilops speltoides. The sequence continues at coordinate 55,003,803 of CM038147.1, forward strand.
TTAATACAATTCTAGCATGAATAATAAACATTTATCATGATATAAGGAAATAAATAATAACTTTATTATTGCCTCTAGGGCATATTTCCTTCACGAAGAGGGTTAGGGTTTCACAGAGTCGATTACAATGGTAGGAGATCTACATATCCGTAACGCCAAGCTTGCCTTCCACGCCAAGGAAAGTCCCATCCGGACACTGGACGAAGTCTTCAATCTTGTATCTTCATAGTCTAGGAGTCCGGCTGAAGATGATAGTTCGGCTATCCGGACACCCCCTAGTCCGGGACTCCCTCACGTTGCCTCTGGATGAACAGGACCCCGTGGTGTGGAGGGCTGGATGAACAGTAGACGGTGGAGGGGTGGCCGTGGAGGGGTGGTTGAATAGGACCACGTGGTGTGGAGGGCTGGATGAATAGTAGACGGTGGAGGGGTGCCCGTGGAGGGGTGGAACAGTAGCCGGTGGAGTAGCGTGCGTGGAGGCTGGATGAACAGGAGCCTGTGGAGGCTGGAGGAGGTCGACAGTGGAGATGAACAGTATCCCGTGGAGTCCCGTTTTGCGGTACGCCACACCCCTCCCGATGAACAGACCCTGTTTGACCGTAGGAGGTCCGTTTAAATCCGTTTTGCGGTACGCCACACCCCTCCCGATCAACAGGACCCTCGTTTCGACCGTAGGAGGTCCATTTTGTCCGTTTTGCGGTACGCCACACCCCTCCCGATCAACAGGACCCCCGTTTCGACCGTAGGAGGTCCGTTTCCTCCGTTTTGTGGTACGCCACACCCCTCCCGATCAATAGGGCCCCGTTCCAACCGTAGGAGGTCCGTTTCCTTCGTTGTGCGGTACGCCAGGCCTCATTTCCATTGCCTGTTCCGTCCAAGCCCTCCCGAGGAACACGACCACGCATTCCGTTTCGACCCAGCCGGTTGGCTCCCCATGAACAGAGGACGACGCTGTTTCTCGGTTCCGACCCAGCCATGTACACAAGCCCTCGCCGTACGTATGCGCGAGTAGGCATTTGAGACCCCGCCCGTACGTACACATACGTGGCCGTATTTTCTTTCTTGCACCATGGCCGCTGTACGCACGTGTACATGCTACGTGCGCGCCTCTACTACGACACGTGCGCGCCTCTACAATGACAAGTATGTAGATACACGTTTGCGACCAGAATGACAACGCTACGTACGCTTCGACCAGGTGGGTCCCGATTGTCAGGCACTTCCTTGCGTGCGAAAATGTTGCTGGTGGGTCCCAGCAGTCAGAGGGGCGAATCGTTTTTTTTTGCCCGGACGCACTTCCTTTGCGTGTGAAGATGTAGCTGGTGGGTCCCAGCAGTCACGGGGGCGAATCGTTTTTTTTTGCCCGGACGCACTTCCTTGCGTGCGAAGATGTAGCTGGTGGGTCCCAGCAGTCAGGGAAGCGAATCATTTTTTTATGCCCGGACGCACTTCCTTGCGTGCGAAGATGTAGCTGGTGGGTCCCAGCAGTCAGGGGGAAACTTTTTTTTCACGAAATACGGTGGCCCGTCCGGTGGGTCCCCACTGTCAGGTGGAGGAATCATTATTTTGCGCGTAATAAGGAGGCACTTCCTAGCTGCGGCCGTGGACCCAGCTGTCAGCCTCTCCACGTACAGTCCACGTCCGATGGAAGTCGTTCCTTGACCACGTTAACCACGCCACGCCGAGGGCACCACGGCGGTGGACGACGGCGAGGCCTAGGAAGGGGACGACTCGGAGCCGTGTAAGACGCAGCAATGGATGCCCACGTGAAGAGGAGTACGAGGGTTCACTGGTTCGGCTGCGGTGTGAGGCTGCTGTCGCCGCAGAATAACAGGCGGTTTGGGTGAGTAGAGGGATGGCCTGGTCAGCGGTGGGAGTAGTAGGGGGCGGTGAGGCCTCCACGGTAGGCAGGAGCACGCGGCACGACCGGCGCTGGTTTGGGCGGCTGGAGCAAGAAGACCAGAGGTTGAAGAAGCACTACAACTGTTGGATGAACATCGTACAGTAACAGGAGCTAGAATGGTTCATATTGACTAAGTTGACAAAGCCCTCCGTCCCTGTCAACTTGGTAGGCCCACAAGTCAGCCTCCAAGTATGCTGGGTTCCAGCTGGAAGGGGGAGTATTCATTTTTTTGTGCATAATAAGGAGGCACTTCCTTGCGTGCGAATATAGCTGGTGGGTCCGACAAGTCAGCGGGGGCATGTTTTTTTCACGAAATACAGAGGCCCTTCCGGTGGGTCCCAGATGTCAGGTGGAGGAATCATTATTTTGCACGTAATAAGGAGGCATTTCCTTGTGTGCGGCCATGGACCCAGCTGTCAGCCTCTCCACGCACAGTCTACTTCCAATGGTGTCGTTCGTTGACCACGTTGACCACGCCGCATCGAGCGCATCCAAGGTGGTGGACGACGGCGAGGCCCCGGACAGCAACGAGCCGGAGATGGGAAGACGCGGGAGTAGAGTCGCAGACGGAGAGGTGTACGAGGGTTAACTGGTTCTAGTGCGGTGTGGTTCGGCAGTCGGTGGAGAAGAACAGGAGGTGTGGAGGGGTGGAGGGATGGCCTGGCCAACGGTGGAGTAGCGCTTCATAGCGAAGCGTGCTAAGCAGAGCTGCTAGGAGCAGGAGGCGGGAGGTGCTCCCAGCGGCGCTGGAGGAAGAAGAAGAGAGATTGAAGATGGATGCCGGTCGTTGGATGTAAATCCAATGGCTATCATGTCAGAATCATTTGTTGACTAAATGGACAACGACTTGCGTTGGCTTCGACCTATTGGCCCACATATCAGCCTCCAAAAATGTGGCACGTATTCAACCAATTTTTTCAGAATTTACAGTCCTTTTTTTTGTGCGGTAGAATTTACAGTCAATTTGATCGTTTTTTGAATTACAGCCATTAGCTGGGCTGGGTGAACAATTAATGTAGCGTCCATGTGGCCCATTTATTTTATTTCCTAAAAAATTACAGGCCATTTACACTTTCTCGAAATACACGATTTTGCTGAGCTGATTCTAATTATAATGTTGGGTTGGGCCAGCAATGTTATTAGAAAATAAAAACGGGCTGAGCATTTTGTTATAAATATATTTAAATAATAAGTGATATTATTACATTCGTCCTTAAATCTTACCAAGCTTTTGTACACAATCACTAGGATTTTCCTGCCAAAACAATCCAGGATTTTATTTGTTAAGGAATTATTTTTATAAATTAATAAGATGTGGGATATTGTTTTCTTACATATGTAAGTATCTGTTAAATATATGATGACAATAAAAATAATATATAACAACATATAAAATAATTTAAATATATATAATATAGTTAGAAGGGAAACATAAGTTGTATCTGGTGTTCCTATTCTTATATAGAAAAATAGAACAGACCACTGCGTTTTCTTCAAAAAAAATACATAAATTGTGCTGCCAAAAGTAAAACCTCAGATCGGAGGTCCATAGGCCGGTCGATACATGACGGCCCTAAGAAAATACAAACAGGCCCTCCCATCCGAGGTCATGGGCTCGCATTTTAAAAATGAAAGCCTAGACGGGGCAGCCCAAAACCACGTCCAACACATGCCAAAACTTCGTCCCTTGTTTTCTCTGTGTTTCGCACACTCGACATTGTGTGGGCATTTTGACTGTGCATCACATGAAAATGTCCTATGCATGAATGTTGATCAACATGATGTTAACTGGCTGGTAGTTCCATTTTCGACCATGAATAAAACTTCCAACATGATGTTAACCCTGTTTGAAAAGGCCGTGTATATATAAATGCTCTGCCTCTGGAAGTTGCAGTTTCTTATCTGAAACTGAACTTGCAGTTTCTTATCTGAAACTAGAACTTGCAGTTTCTTCTCGTCTGCACTTTTATACTCCTATGAAACTACATTTTTTTAAGTGCTAAAAATAGATTTGTAGATTTCATAAAATTCTTCATATGCTCAATACTGCAAATCTGAAATTCAAAATACATTCATAGCAGAAAGTACTCTCAAAATACACAACACAAAACACAATTCACAACCTGCAAATATTGACAACCCTAAGCTCCTCCTGACAATTCACAACCTGCCCGACTATTGGGCTGGAGGGGGCAGCCCCCTCCTATTCCTCGATGGCAGACAGCCGCCCTGTGAGATGATGTGAACGGCGAGGGAGACGATGGCGGGGAAGTGTGGTCGGGCCAACTGCTTTTCTCCTCTTGCAGTTGGGTTCGGTCGAGGAAGACTCCACCGGCTCGCTCTGGCAGGACACCCTCACAAACGGCACCCTGTAGATGCTCGATCCTTCAATCTCTGGTGGATGCTCCATCTGGGATCGATACTCCCACCACCGCTCCCTCACGATCGGATTCGGTGAATCCGTTTGCTCCATGGCCCAGAGGAGCAGCTCTATGTACTCCGGCACGACTCCCTCCGGGAGTATCAACGCCTTTTCGCTCTGTTGCAGATATTTTGCCATGGATGTCTCCGTCGCCACTAGTTGGTCCTTGTTGTCAAACCAAGAGTTTATCTCTAACATCCTAGCTAGCTTCACAGCGTCCCCGTCTGCGATCCTCGCGTATCGGTTGTACTCCTCCATCGATCTACTTCTCCACAGCACCTTCACTCACCGGCGGTGGTTTTTGAATGGAAGAGGAGAGGAGTAGCGCTGGTTTTGGATTAGAACGGGAGAGGAGCAACGTTGGTTTTGGACTGGAATAGGAGAGGAGGGGTGGTGGTTTTGAAATGGAAGAGGAGAGGAGCGGCGCTGGATTTAGATTGGAATAGGAGAGGAGCGGCAGTGGTTTAAGAGGAGAAGAACGGAAGAGCGGCGCTGGTCTTGGAAATATTTTTTTGTTGTTTTGCGTATTTTGGGTCAAAGTTTGACCACCTACTGTATTTGACAAGCAAAATGTGAATGCATGTCACCAAAATTTTTGGACTGGAACAGGAGAGGAGGGGCGGTGGTTTTGAAATGGAAGAGGAGAGGAGCGGTACTGGATTTAGACTGGAATAGGAGAGGAGCGGCGGTGGTTTAAGAGGAGAAGAACGGAAGAGCGGCGCTGGTCATGGAAATTTTTTTTTGTTGTTTTGCGTATTTTGGGTCAAAGTTTGACCACCTACTGTATTTGACAAGCAAAATGTGAATGCATGTCACAAAAATTGTATCGTTTGGTTCGTATCTGAATGTACTTTCAGATTATATTATTTTTGCAACGTATAACATATATTTTATGTGCGAAAATCATGGTCAATTATGACCCAGAATAAAAGGGAGACTAGTTAATGTGGGTCGCTTTCTTAATTGAAGGGTAAATTGATTTTGATTTTGATCCAGTCACAGCGCGCCGGCCCTCTCGCCCAATCCTAAATCGCTGTCGCACGCTCCTTTCCGTCTTCTCCATTGCAAAACCACCTCCTCTCCTCTCCATCATCTCCATTCCAAAACCACCATCTCGCCTCTCCCTCTTCTGATCTTCTCCATTGCAAAACCACCTCCTCTCCTCTCCATCATCTCCATTCCAAAACCAACTCCTCTCCGCTCCATCATCTCCATTCCAAAACCACTGTCTCGCCTCTCCCTCTTCTGATCTTCTCCATTGCAAAACCACCTCCTCTCCTCTCCATCATCTCCATTCCAAAACCACCGTCTCGCCTCTCCCTCTTCTCTATTGCAAGACCACCGCTCTCCTCCCATCTTCCAAAGCTAGCACCGACCACTCGTAAGGACATCTATGGAGAGGATGCAGCAGCAAATCAGGCAGATCGCCGGCGGCGACCAGGCAAAGTTAGCCAGGTTGAAAGAGATGCTTAGTTGGTTTGACAATGAGTGGGAGATTTCAAGGACGGTGCGGGCCATGTGGCAATGTATGCAAAAGATCGAGATGGCGACGATGAGGGCGGCGATGTACATGTACTCCTCGGCGGCAGTCATGCCGCAGTCCTCCGAGTTCATCGAGTATCTCCTACGGGCGATGGAGCAGACAGATTCGACCGAGGCGACAGTCAGGCGGAGGTGGTGGGCGTACAGGTCAAAGGTCGAGCACCCAGAGGATAACGAATCGATCGAGTATGGCGTGCCGTTCGTGAGGGTGCAGAGCCAGCCGGAGCCACAGGAGTATTCGTTCTCCCACCACAAGAGGAGGCCGGATGGCGCGACGTCGCTTCCCCGCCGTTCTCCACGGTTCCCTCGATGCTCGCCTCGTTTCAACGTTGGCGGTAGGGTTTAAGGTAAGCTTCGCACTAACCTAATCTTCCACCTGCTCATGCTTACAATCAGTGTGACAGCTAATGAAAATCATGCTTACAATCAGTCTCCGAGTACTATGCCAATCACCCTAAAATAGCTCTGGATCTTTGGGTCAAAGTTGTGACACAGTGTACAAATAAAGAAAAATAGATTGGTGCTTCTTTCAGAAAAGAGTACTCCCTAGAAAACTGCCAATATAAGCTACTAGTATTTGGTTAGAGGATTTGCTGCCGAGAAAGATCCGTCCACAGAGAGCGCCACACATCCCACTGGTGGTGGTGGATGCCAATGCGTGCATGCAGCATGGTTGGTGTCGGTAATTTTTACTTGGCACACCTCGCAATTTGCATATATGCCGGTTCCATACGTACATTTGTGCAGTTCCACTAAAATGCAGCTGAATAACCCTATTTGCACAGATAATGAAAAAGTGTGATTACATTACAGTGGCACTAGTTGATGAAACACACAGAATAAATAGAAGAAAATATTGCGATAGTATCATAGTATGCCATGCTGCGAGGGCGAGATGGGCCCTGCGACGCCTTATACGGTACGCCTCATACTGGACATCGTCCCAAGTCTCCCAGATACACCTTCTGCCAGTGATGAACATCAGTGTACAGCGGTAGTACAAGGAGGCGCCTTAAGACATTCAAATCTCTATTTTTGTACATATCAACTAAAATTAAGCACCCCAGTTTGCAGAAACGCTTAAACATGAACAATGGGACTAGTTGATGAAACATACTTTAACAAAGAGAAGCACTTTCTTTATCTACATTGGAAATGAAATGATAGAGATGACACTCGCTCTATTTTAACTGTATTATTACTTCATTTTATCAGTGACACTAGGGTCGAGCAGGTGGCAAACAAGGTGTACCGTGTGTCGCAAGGATGGAGGTCGGGGGTGCTTAGACTGGGATGCTGAAGCTGGCTCTTTCAGTCACCAACATGGATGATTCAATTCATGGGACCTTTTGGTGCAGTTCACCTAAAATGAAGCAATGTCTCGTGAGCTAGTAGCTTTTTCTTCATTTTTTTAAGAAAAGGGCTCCAGCCCCGGTTCCATTTCCATCAGAAAACGAAACCCACAGAGCTTCTTCTTCATTAGTTGCAATAAAATTGAGCAACATCAAGGTTGGTTGTGAAGCTCCTGGAATGCTCAACTATAATTTGGATATCATTTGTGCAGTTCAACTAAGATCGAGCGTGAAATGTATATCTCTGTTTGCACAAAAAAGGTGGAAAGGAGGGTGACTAACAAGTGATGAAACATGCATCAAATGAAAAGAAGCATGTTCCTTATCCTAATGGCAATCCTACAAGGACGGTAGCAATTTCTAAAGCAAGGGCATTGCTAGATATTAGTGTGGGCATTAGGATTAACTATGACAACCGTTAAATACGACATTACTTTGGGCACGGGAGAGTAGGCGGACCAGGACAGTTGCATTTCTAACAAAAAGAACCAAGTTATCTTAATGGGAAATTTTAGCAGGACATGTAAAGAAGTGCCATTGATTCATATTACTGGAGGCATTACATTGAAAACAACATTGGTTTAACGTGTCCTTACTTTTAACAGTGCAACTGCTACATTTTACCAGTGGCATTACATAAGAGTGGCTCGTGGCAACAAACATCAGAATAGGATATCTAGGTTGGTCCCATTTTTGTTTGGTATAGCCACCTTATACTGTGTGAGGCTAGCAAATCTAGTGCTGGACTTACTCTGTTGACTTATCCCCCTGTCCCCACTTTCTTTCCTTTTTCAACCATTAGATAGGGTTTATATTGAGTTTGTACTGTGTTTCCCTTTATTTCCCTATTAGACCTAGAGACCAGTTGGATAGCCAGTCTTTGCTACTTTTCGCCCCCATTATTTTCTCTATCGACCAAGTCCTAGATTCAGGTAACAAATCCTCCCCCACCCCCCACACCCTTTCTTCCTTGTTTGAACCAAGTAGTACTAGATTCGAGTGCATGAACTAGTTTTACCTCTTAAACATAAAAAAATTAGGTGGTTTTCGAACAGCCGATCGATCCTATCTACGAGGGGGCCTAAGAAATAGTAAAAGATACAAATGCAGTGACATTAGGAGCTCGGGAAGTAGAGCAAGGCCAGTTTCGAAGGAAGTTATACCTGATGGTCGTCGGGATGTCTCTAGGTGGGCGGCGGGAGGCCGGATCTGCCCACACTACGGCAGAGAGGAAGAAGGGGTCGGAGGCCCTCCCTCGCTAGCGGTGCTTGGGAGAGAACGGCAAGGCAGGCTGATCGGGATGTGCCCAGCAGTGGGTAAGAGCCATCGCCGAGGACGACCGCGTGAATGTTGCACCTTCTCACCTTCCCCGGTGGAGAGGATCCGGCTGGATCTGTGACCAGCGGTGAGCAGAGAGAGAGTGTGTGTGGCCACCGCTGTCGTGTTTAGATCTGGAGAGGCCGAGACAGTGTGAAGAGAGAAACACTAGCAAGCAAGCACGGAGGCTCCTGCCTATATAGTGGAGTAGTACTTAGTTTTCTTTTGTCTACCAGAGCCGGCTTGACCTCGTCAATGACTATCGAGAAGTCTTCATGCACGTGGCCCGGAGGCGTAGTTGTCATCATTTTGATATGAAGCACCGGATTATAACATATAACACGAAAAAATGCCACATGACAAGAAATCATAACCTCACTGTCCAAAGGAGACAACATGAATCCCGATGGACAAACTAGACGAGGAACAAAGCTCAAATTAAAGATAAACTCGTAGAAAAGAGGTCCGTCAATAGATATCCTAATTAACATAGCCGGCTTGACCTAGATGGTAGCCGAGTAGTCGCTGTTCGTGCATGTGCCCCCAATGACTATCCCAACTCAGTTGTTGCTGTTTAACCCTCGCAGTGATCCGAAGCACATGACACCTAATTTTGCGAGATGACAAGAAACCTTTTTTTAGATTTCTAACCACAACTATAGCCATGTACAACACAGCCTGCATGATATGTAGACGATAGCCAATCCAGCCATGTCTGCTGGAGTCTGGTCACATGCATGGACGAACTGATCTTTCGTGTCTTGCAGGGATCGTCCAGGCACCAACGTAGTACAACACTTCTCTAGTACTTTCGCTCGTCTCCCTCTTCTATTAAGTCACCCGACTTGCGGGGCTGGGGAGTGTGCCTATGGTTGGTTCTCAATTGCCGTCCCACATGTGTGTGCGAACACAATATGACACGCGTTCCATTTGGAGAGCAGCGCGCCAGACCGACTGACCGTCTGGGGTGCGACGCGAACGCGACGGACGTGTTGTATACTCCGTACATGTGTACCACCGTTTTCTAGACGCTTTGCTCCATGGCGCGGGCGCAATCCATGGATACAAAATTAGTATACTATATACTATTTAAAAGTCGAGGGCGGGGCTTTTCCTGCGCGGTAGGCGGCGGGGTAGTTCCGCCTAGTCGGTTCGACAGAGACACGAGAAGACGAGGGAGCAGGCTGCTGCAAACGTAGGGATGTGTGATTTGACAGCGAGTTACTGCTGGACATGTGGGGCCCCGTGATTTGACTTGCCATTATCATTTTAACAGCGGCGCTACGACCGGCGTGAGTCTCCTGATTCCTGACCACCTCCATACAAGTGCCTCTCCCAATGCTCCACCATGTAGTAGAGGCTGGCTCTTGCATGAGAGCCCACTTCTCCACTTTTTCCTTGCCTCTCTTTCCTCCACATATGCAAAAATGCCATGTAAAGTGCACTATTGTACTTACTTGCTCCTACAGGTGCTTAAGCTTGCCACATAGGCATAAAGTCTGATGTGGCAAGTTAATCAAGAAGGGAGAGACTAGTTTGGTGACCCAAGGAAGAAACGGTGCTAAGCGGATGTACCTAGGTGAAAAGACAATTTTGAGTCTATAGCTAATTAAATGAAGCAAACTTAGCAACACCATTTCATTGGAAGAGGTCACTCCTTGACAAATGCAATAAATACTAGTACTCCCTGTGTCCCATAATATAAGAACGTTTTTGACACTACACTAGTGTCAAAAACGTTCTTATATTATGGGACGGAGGGAGTACGAAGAAAGAGATAGAGAGGAGTAAAAAAATACACTTATAGCCAACCTTGTTGTAGTATGAGTGACTAAGTGATGACTATGTATGACATGCCAACATCAGATAGCCTAACGCACCGTGTTAAATCTCCAAGGGCGCGACCGCGCGAGCAACGCGACGGTCGTGGTAGGTGCGACCATGATACGGGCTGCTGGCAGCCCTTGGATCTGAGATCAAACGGTCGCATGCTAAGTTGCTGAACATTTACAGAATAACCCTCCAGGATAGGAATTCACCCATAGGTCAAGAATCACGCCATGCAACCGTTCGATCTTAGATCCAAGGGCTCTCGGAAGCCCGTATTATGGGAGAATGGAAAGCCACTACCCTGCCGTTTGCACGCTGGCAGTTCGCTCCTACTCATCCCCGCACGTCCTTTAATACTATGGCGGTTCGCTCCTGGCCGTCCCGTCCATTCACATTACGGCAATTCCGCTAATCCTAACCCTCCTCCCAAATCCACGGCGTCCAAATCTCCCCGATGGGCGGTAAGTACAAGGTTAGAACCATCACCGGCGATGAGTTCGACGTCATCTACACCCGTACTTCCGCGACGATGAAAGGATGGCTTTCTCGCTTCAGACGCATGTTTGAAAACTCACATGATGAGTGGGTCGCTGGGCTAGATGTTGAGTACACCACAGTCGTGGGACGAGAGAAGGATCTAAAGGACGAAGAGAGGAAGAAGCCCGCTGTGATCCAGGTTTGCGTACATAATATTTTCTTGGTCTACCACATATGCCATGTCGACGTTGAGTGCCAGGATTTTAAGAACTTCCTCGAGGACAAAACAGTGAAATTCGTTACTTTAGACTTTAAGAAAGACAAAGAAGTCCTGAGTCGGATAGGCCTCATTGTAGGAAACCCCTTCGACCTCCAGAAGAATCGGATGGTGCCCTCTCATCAGCCCTCAATGCTGACCTTGGCAGGAGCCATGGTTCATCCTTCATACGGTAAGCTGGAGAAACCTCCATACACGTTTCATCGTTATGCATGGCAGCGGAATGTACTAGATATAGACCACATCCACTACGCTGCAATGGATGGCTACCTTTGTTTCAATATCTACAAGGGTTGGATGAAGAGCAACAGCCAAGTTGGCGGTTCAAGCAAAGAAGTATCGCCAAGAGGAAGAGGGACAAGGACTAAGTCGAGGACGTGGGCGAGGACTCGAGTAAGGTGGCGTGTCGTTGCTCATGGTGGTTCTAAACTTCTAATGCAAAGGTTCACCGGATTAGTTGCATAGTTTAATTTCATGTGTGCTTAGTTTAATTTGAGGGTGTGTTGTGCTGAGCCCCACCGTAACTATGTTATGTTTCTTCTCGTTACTTTAACTCTTCAAGATGTACATACTACTAGTATTTCTTTAATAGAATTTAGCACCCCAATTAAGCACGCATTAGCTTTTTTAATAGTACTATATGCATAATTTGGCATTTAGCCTCTATATGTACCACCTTTTTTTAAAATTTCAATTTTTGCTCCATGGCGCAATCCATCCATAGTACTACTGTACAAAAGTATACATTTTTTGAAAGGCTAACGTACTGTTCATCACATATATATATATATAGCTAGTTAAATTCACAACCTAGAACGACATCATGCCATGTAGTAAACTGATACGGAGGAAGTATAGTAAAAATGAGGTGATTTTACCGAGCGATCGGCGGGCGAGCATGGCCTGTCATGCGGTCCCACGTGTCATGATGTACCAAGGCGATGCGCGTGTCCCTCTAGAGGCAGAAGCAATACTAGTACGTGGTTTGAGATGATGTCGAACGAAGTGTGAAATAATGGTTGCTTTGTCAGTCTGGGAAAGTGCGGCATTGTGATTTGACGTCTCATTGCTCATTACTACTACTGGGCCGGTATGAGTGGGGTGCGTCCGCCCTGCTGTTCTTCACTGTTATTTGGTGCTTGACACGTTGACCCGGTTGCTATATGTCCCACATGTCGGCGACAGGAAGTACAGAATTCATGAAAGGGAGCGTCGATGGAGGAGTATACTACAGAATTCATGAAAAGGAGCGACTTAGTTTTGGAAAAATCTGTTTTTATGGAGTACGTACCCACTAGGGTTTATAGGGCTCATCTAAAAACATTCGTTTTTTCGTTTGATAAGTCTCAATTCTACTATACTAGTAGTAGTACCATTACATGTTGGATTTCGAGGTGCGTTAGATCACCCGACGCAAGCAGTGTCAAGAGGAAACTAACCAATGCATGTACAAGTTCATGAAAATTTAGTGGTCATTCATGCATTCGTTCTAATTAATGCCTCGATAAACATAACTTCTTGAGAAAAACGAGCGTACTATGCAAACTATGAAATTAATTCGACCACTCACCGTCTACCTTGGTTGGAGAGATTTTGAAATTGAGCCATAAACTCGAAAGGTGGGAGTAGTAACTTTTGTCTCGATTACTATTTGTGGCCTTGTATAGATGCAAAATGTATTTTTTTATAGTGGCCTTGTATAAGTAAATGGAGGGAGTACTAACCAAAGTACGTACGTAGTAGGGACGAGGAGTAAACGGAGGGAGTAGTAAAATTTTCTCCTAAGTGATGACTAACCTTATAACTAACCTAGTTGTAGTATGAGTGACTAAGTGACGACTATGTATGACTGGCCAACATCAGATACCTAATGCACCATATTAAATCTCCAAGGGCGCGACCGCACGTGCGACGTGACGGTCGTGGTAGGTGCGACCATGATACGGGGTGCTGGCAGCCCTTGGATCTGAGATCAAACGGCGAAAGACATACTCAGAATGAGGTGGAGCAAAGTACTCAAGACCGCGGACAAATATGGCAATAGCCACCAAACAAAGAGCTACCCGAAGCGCAAGCTGCTACCAGAATTCGACGAGGAGGCCGTAGAGCCCCCACAATCAAAAAGCAAAGAGGCCGCCTGGCCGGATAGGCGACCAGATGACAGGACAAGAGCGGCAAGCGGCGCCGCACATAAGCCGGCACATGACATGCATAAAGATCCTCGCAAAACGGATGGCCCGGTCAGGTCCATTTATGGGCCAAAGAAGAGGGCCCCAGGAAGGAACACAACACGCCGAGTGTTCGAAGATAACGACACACCTAAATACAGGGGCGCCGCACACCCACTATGTTTCACCGATGAGGTGCTGGATCATGAATTCCCAGCGGGGTTCAAGCCCGTAAACATAGAGAAATACGATGGAACAACAGACCCCGGAGTCTGGATTGAGGATTACATCCTGCACATACACATGGCTAGAGGAGATGATCTCCACGCCATAAAATATCTACCCCTCGAGCTCAAAGGGCTAGCTCGGCAATGGCTCAAAAGCCTCCCAGAAAATACCATTGGAAGTTGGGAAGAGCTCGAAGTCGCGTTTAGAGCAAATTTTCAGGGGACTTATGTCCGCCCTCCGGATGCAGACGATTTAAGTCACATAACTCAACAGCACGGAGAGTCACACAAGAATTCGAACAGGTTCCTTACAAAAGAACCAAATAGTCGACTGTCCGGACGCCGAAGCCTTAGCAGCTTTTAAACATAATGTCCGAGACGAATGGCTCGCCAGACACCTCGGCCAAGAGAAGCCGAGAACAATGGCCACGCTAACAAGCCTCATGACCCGCTTTTGCACGGGGGAAGATGCAGCACCAGCGACCCGAGTACATCCGAGATCAGAGATGGAAACGGAAAATCACGGCGCAGAAAGGACCGGCGCCGAAATAAAGAAAAAAGCCCAAAGAACACGGCGGTCAACGCCGGATTCAAAAGCTCGCGGCTGAACAATAAAACACTACCTCTTAAGGACAACAGTGACGAGCTATCCAACCTGAACAAAATTTTGGATCGGATATGTCAAATCCACAATACCTCCGGGAAGCCTGGAAACCACACCCACCGGGATTGTTGGGTCTTCAAACAGTCCGGCCGACTCAACGCCGAACACAAGGGGCTCGACGCGCCAAGCGAGGATGACGACGAACCCCACCAGCAGAGCGCCGAAAAACAAAAGACTTTCCCACAAGAAGTCAAAATAGTAAACTCACTTCATGTGATAATACGGAACAACAGTGCGGCACCCGCCAAAGTAGGTGTCGCACGGTCCACCCCAGCGGAACCTCGAGATTGGATGTCAAAACCAATTACTTTCACCACCGACTATTCCGTATATTCAAACGCAGGATGGACTGCTCTAATATTGGATTCTGTAATCGACGGACTACAATTTACACAAGTCCTAATGGATGGCGGCAACGATTTAAACCTGCTATATCCGGACACAATCCGCAAGTTGGGGATAGACCCTACTAAAATTCGCCATAGCCGCACTTCCTTCAAAGGAGTGACGCCAGGCCCTTACGCCAAGTGCACGGGCTCCTTACTACTAGAAGTTGTGTTCGGGTCACCCGGCAACTTCCGACGTGAAAAGCTAATCTTTCATGTCGCCCCATTCAAAAGTAGCCATCAAGCACTATTGGGACGTGAAGCTTTTGTCCGCTTTAATGCAATACCAAACTACGCGTCTCTTACACTTAAAATGCCCGGTCCACGCGGCATCATCTCATTAAAAGGTCGTTCAAGACCCCGAACACGGCTAGACGAGTCCAGCATAAATAAACTAGGGGCTACCTAGCCGCACACCCCTTCACAGGGGGCTATGCGTATGAGCAATAATGAGCCAATAAAAGCTCAACTTTATTCATTTATTCATGCTCTGTTTTAAATACATTTTTGACACAATTTCTTTTCAAACTAAGTTCCTCTCTTTTACAGATGAACATCATGTTACACCCGTCCAGGATACAGCATAACGTAGACACAGGTGCAGACGTGCAGTAGGGACCCGTTGCAAGAATTCTTTTCAGATTAAGACCCTGCGTAAACCTTTTTTACTGTCTCTTGTTGCTATATATCCCCTGGTTTCTCATTATAACCAGAGAGGAGGCTGACGTTTTGGCATCGGCCGCGCCGAGGACCTTGCGGTACCGACACTAGGGGCTTAGGGCATTGATCTGCCCGTCATCATAAAGACCGAACACCTCGTGGAGTGTTCAGCGCCTCGAGTTAGGCCTTATATGCATCAGCTCCAATCATGTGTTTGGTCAAATGTTGGGTTTGCTCGGCCCTCGTGTTTTGCTGCCTTACGCTCCGTATCATCGACTAACGCGGCATCGGAGAACTATCTGCGATTGTGCCCTTGTTCGCCGGTGAGCACCTCAAGAGAGAAAGCCGAAAACTGATCATCATGATGTAGCGAGACCGGTCAACCACTCGATCGACTCCGAATGTTTAGAATTCTCCGCATGGACAAAGGACTGCTTCGGTCAGCACACACGCGCCCAAATTGAGAGCGCGGTGCCCCTAAGGGCTATATCGTAGCCCCACCTTCAACTCCTATGGCTAAGTGAGAGTGATAAAGCATTATAGTCCGGTTGCCTCGCTTGTTACGCTTATCACCTCCTTCACAGGAGCAAGACGTTGATTATGTGAAAATGCGCTATTTCAAGAACACCCCGCACCATGTGCGTGGGGGCTGAAGCCGAAGACTGCCATCTTTCAGGTTATACACAAGTATACATTAAACGGCCGCACAGGAGATATTTCAATACTTGAACGCACAAGTACAAAAAGCGCTTATATTATAAACATCATTTTACAAACTTAATGTTCATTTGAACATGACATTTTTCGAGCACTACGACTCTATTACACGAGCACCACGCAGAACTTCCCCAAAATAGTGCTCGGCGGGTAACCGGCTCTCGTCTGAACCCTGGGTCGCAACAGC
This sequence comes from Aegilops speltoides, assembly GCA_021437245.1. Classification (NCBI taxonomy): domain Eukaryota; kingdom Viridiplantae; phylum Streptophyta; class Magnoliopsida; order Poales; family Poaceae; genus Aegilops; species Aegilops speltoides. The sequence goes on from CM038147.1 coordinate 55,019,932, forward strand.
GGTGGCATCCATCTCCGTCTAGTATGTCTTCACACGGGCGAGGGCCATCCGTGCACCCCTATGCAGGCCGACCGCTTCATTGCCTTGATATGCGGCACCGCCCCAAGGAATTGCTGCAACAAGCCAAAATAACTTTTCACTTTAGCCTATCCGCCGACAGAGCCATGATATCCGTCATGGCAAATCCGGACAATCTATTCAGCTCAGCCCACTCAGCCAACCGATCGGTCAGCGGAAGTGAACGCTTCAGACTATGGAATTGAGACCAAAAAAGCTCTTCCATCTCGTGATCCTTTTGACTTCGGAAATGCACAACAGCATCTGCCGCACTCGCCGCTAAGTCCATATAAGGATCCTCCGGACCCCACAAATGGCCAAGCTGAGCGTGATTAATCAGAAACCTCTCACAGAGCGTAAAGGGCTTGCCACCACAATATCCCCGCCCGGCGCAGCCCTCCTTTATAGCCCTCATTGCGTAACGGGCATCCTTGGCTTCGTGGTGGCCTTCTCAGCCTTCTTGTTCGGCCGGCGTTATTTTTCAAGAACCTCATAGCGGTCGGTAACATCTTTCAACTTCACGGCTATTTCAGCCATCTCCTCCTGCTTCGGCAAAGTGAGCAGCCCTTTCGCTTTAGCTCTTCGCCGCCTCGAGGCAGCCGATCACTCCTTCCGCCTGCTCCTTGGTTCGAGTAAGTTCTGCTCAAGGCTCTCCACAAAGAGCGGCACCATCTGCATTGAGCATACATGTTGTAAGGAGGGCTTCGGATCCCTTACTAGGTGACCACGGAGAAAAACCTACCTTGTGACTCGCAAGTCGCTTATCGACCAAATACGATGTCCGTGATCCACAACATTGAGTTGCCGCTTTAGTTAAGCAACTCCATCAGTCCGGCTGGCCACCGGACTATCCGCCACCTACATAGGAAAGGCAAAAATCAATACCTGTGATTTTGATCCTCGTCACGCTGTCGCTCTCGACAACCTACCGAGTCCCAGGGGCTACTATCTATATAGGGAGCACTTTATGTGCAAAACTGTCAAAAGGTATGTCACTTTTACGTAAAACCCTGCCAGCAAGCTTCTGACGGCATCATGCCACCTGCCTTCGGCGGACGAAATTCTTCCAATCCCATACTCATCAATGTACGGTGACCTTCTGAGATAGATGCCCTCTCAAGCAGATCCTTCAGCTCCCCCGGCCACACACCAGCCGGTGCCGAACTCTCCGGCCCCGCCGGACTCGGAGATACCCTCCGCGATGAAACCTCAGGTTCGTCCGCCCTGCCTGATGGTGCAGCGGACGGAGGCGCCTCGCCTCCACCATCTCCTGGACGAAGGTCCCCAAAGACGAGCTCATCTCGAGAAGGACGGAGATTCGAACTACAAGGTAAAAACTTTGGTTATCCTCGTAAGCAAAAATAGGGATGTCTCTTATTACGTAACCCCTGCTTTCTACTTACGGCTCACTGGAGGGCTGATTCCTTAGGGAGATAGTGCGGCGGGGCCTCCCGGACGCAGACCCTCTGGTGAAGATCTCTTCCCCGCCGAGGCCTTGGCCTCCGGTTTTCAAGCAGTCCTCTTCTCCCTTGGAAGGAGGGATTCTCGATTCCCCTTTCTCAAATGCCTCCTTGGTTGAGGCGGTATCGCCCTCGTTTCTCCCTTTCGCCTTCCCCTCAAGGCGCAACCTTCAAAGACTCTAACCAAAGATGGATCCGCACGGTCTCCGGAGGGGGGCCAGACATCAGACGGGCCATTATGCTTATCCAAATCCTATTCAAGAGACGATGGGTTAAAAGGCAAATTGAAGAAGGCGCAAACAAACGGTGTGTCCGGACGCAAGGCCACTTACCCGAGCATCCGGCGATTGCAGCTTAGGCCAGAATCTCGGTCAATTCCTGACACATCTCTTGTGGTCCGAAGAACAATTTATACATCTCCACGGGTGTCGCACTCCATGAAGTGTTGGAGAGCTCGTGGCCCTCCGGATTGAATTCCCACAAAGGAGGGGGCGACGCTAGGGGCGAAGACGCCAATCAGCATAACCTGCATCACCATGACCAGATTGATCTTCCTCTCTGCAGGTCTCGAATCCGCCCCGCAGAGGGGTACGCCCTTTGACGGCCCCCGCTTGAGCCCTTGGTCGACCCACAACATCAGCCGTGTGGAGGGCCCGAGTGAAAGATGGGCAGCGGCTTCGCTACTGCCCCTAGGAGCGGTAATATAGAACCACTCCTGCTGCCACAAGCCGAGCTCCTCCCCGAAAGAGCCCTTGGCCATGGAGCATCGGCCCTTCGCTATAACCGCCTGCCAAGACTCAGCTTGATGCCCTCGATCATCTTCGCCCACGTTGAAGGTCTTGAGCCACAAACCAAGTGGGGAGAAAAGGAGGAAGGCTTCACAGACGACGATGAATGATGAGATGTGGAGGATAGACTCCGGAGCCTGGTCATGGTATTCCAACCCATAGTAAAACATGAGCCCTCTCACAAAAGGATCCGTCGGAAAGCCTAAACCCCGACGAAGGTGGGACACGAACATGACGCTCTCGCCGGGCTCAGGAGTAGGAATGACTTGCCATTTGACGGGCAACCTATGCGAAATCTCGCAGGTTAGGTACCTGGCTTCTTGCAGCTTTAGCACATCCTCTTCCGTGACGGAGGAGGGCATCCACCGGCCCTATAGGTCGGAGCCGGACATTGTTGAAGGTCCAAAGCGCTCGAATCTGGAGCTCTGGGTGTTGGAACTAGGGGCGAGGGGTAGATTCAATTGAGGATTGAAGAAAAGAAATGAGCCTTGGTCTCATTATAAAGAGGGAGAATACCAAGAGCCGTCCCCGTGACCGTTTGGGACTCACCTTCGATAGAGGAGGCGTGGCGACGGGCACGGTTGGGTTACCCACGTCCGTATTGATGGGAATCCCGGAATAAGGGGAACACGATCTCTGCTTCGACAAGACGTGCCAAGGAAACCGCTTAGCTAAACGCGCTGAGGTGGTATAATAAAAAACAATTCAAGTAAAGGCTTGGTGGTGGTGTGACGTCATGCCACAAAATACTTCAGCAGATTGAACCTGTGTACATATTATTCTCTCTACGGTGGAATGTGGAATTTATTTTGCAGAGCCGGACACTATCCCGGTCTTCACAATCTTCTATGAGTTATTCGGAGGAGGAACCCGCCTTGCAATGCCGAACAATATGCGCGCCGGACTCATCGTCATTGAAGCCTGGTTCAGGGGCTACTGAGGGAGTCCTGGACTAGGGGGTGTCCGGATAGCCGGACTATCATCATCGGCCGGACTCCAAGACTATGAAGATACAAGATTGAAGACTTCGTCCCGTGTCCGGATGGGACTTTCTTGGCGTGGAAGGCAAGCTTGGCGATACGGATATGTAGATGTCCTACCATTGTAACCGACTCTGTGTAACCCTAGCCCTCTCCGGTGTCTATATAAACCGGAGGGTTTTAGTCCGTAGGTCGAACAACCATTACACCAATCATACCATAGGCTAGCTTCTAGGGTTTAGCCTCCTTGATCTCGTGGTAGATCCACTCTTGTACTACCCATATCATCAATATCAATCAAGCAGGAGTAGGGTTTTACCTCCATCGAGAGGGCCCGAACCTGGGTAAAAACATCGTGTCCCTTGTCTCCTGTTACCATCCGCCTAGACGCACAGTTCGGGACCCCCTACCCGAGATCCACCGGTTTTGACACCGACAGGTATAATTATTTTCTAACCTTCATAGATGATTTGAGCAGATATGGGTATATCTACTTAATGAAACACAAGTCTGAAACATTTGAAAAGTTCAAAGAATTTTAGAGTGAAGTGGAGAATCATCAAAACAAGAAAATAAAGTTTCTACGATCTGATCGCGGAGGCGAATATTTGAGTTACGAGTTTGGCCTTCATTTAAAACAATGATGAATAGTTTCATAACTCACGCCAGCTGGAACACCACAACATAATGGTGTGTCCGAACGTCGTAACCGTACTTTATTAGATATGGTGCGATCTATGATGTCTCTTACCGATTTACCACTATCATTTTGGGGTTATGCATTAGAGACAGCTGCATTCACTTTAAATAGGGCACCGCCTAAACTGCTGAGACGACACCGTATGAACTGTGGTTTGGCAAGAAACCTAAGCTGTCGTTTCTTAAAGTTTGGGGTTGCGATGCTTATGTGAAAAAACTTCAGCCTGATAAGCTCGAACCCTAATCGGAGAAGTGCGTCTTCATAGGATACCCGAAAGAAACTTTTGGGTACACCTTTTATCATAGATCCGAAGGCAAGATCTTTGTTGCTAAGAATGGATCCTTTCTAGAGATGGAGTTTCTCTCGAAAGAAGTGAGTGGGCAGAAAGTAGAACTTGATGAGGTAATTGTACCTTCTCTCGAATTGGAAAGTAGCTCATCACAGAAAACCGTTCCCGTGATGCCTACACCAACTAGAGAGGAAGCTAATGATAATGATCACAAAACTTCAGATCAAGTTACTACCAAACCTCGTCGGTCAACAAGAGCATGTTCTGCACCAGAGTGGTACGGTAATCCTGTTCTGGAAGTCATGTTACTAGACCATGAGAAACCTACGAACTATGAGGAAGCGATGATGAGCCCAGATTCCGATAAATGGCTTGAGGCCATGAAATCTGAGATAGGAACCATGTATGAGAACAAAGTGTGGACTTTGGTGGACTTGCCTAATGATCGGCAAGCCATTGACAATATATGGATCATCAAGAGGAAGACAGACGTTGATGGTAGGGTTACTATCTACAAAGCTCAACTTGTTGCAAAAAGGTTTTTTGACAAGTTCAAGGTTTAACTACGATGAGACTTTCTCACCCGTAGCGATGCTTAAGTCTGTCCGAATCATGTTAGGAATTGCCGCATTTTATGAAATCTGGCAAATGGATGTGAAAACTACATTCCTTAATGGATGTCTCAAAGAAGAGTTGTATATGATGCAACCAGAAGGTTTTGTAGATCCTAAAGGTGCTAACAAAGTGTGCAAACTCCAGCGATCCATCTATGGACTGGTGCAAGCATCTCGGAGTTGGAATATACGCTTTGATGTGGTGATCAAAGCATGTGGTTTTATACAGACTTATGGTGAAGCTTGTATTTACAAGAAAGTGAGTGGGAGCCCTGTAGCATTTCTAATATTATATGTGGATGACATATTGTTGATTGGAAATGATGTGGAATTTCTGGATATCATAAAAGGATACTTGAATAAGAGTTTTTCAATAAAAGACCTCGGTGAAGCTACTTATATTTTGGGCATCAAGATCTATAGAGATAGATTGAGACACTTAACAGGACTTTCAAAAGAACATACCTTGACAAGATTTTGAAGAAGTTCAAAATGAATCAGTCAAAGAAACGGTTCTTGCCTGTGTTGCAAGGTGTGAAGTTGAGTAAGATTCAAAGTCCGACCACGGCAGAAGATAGAGAGAGAATGAAAGTCATTCCCTATGCCTCAGCCATAGGTTATATAAAGTATGCCATGTTGTGTACTAGACATATTGTGTACCTTACCAAGATTTTGGCAAGGGGGTACAATAGTGATCTAGGAGTAGATCACTGAACAACGGTCAAAATTATCCATAGTTACCTAAGAAGAATAAGGAAATGTTTCTCGGTTATGGAGGTGATAAAGAGTTCATCGTAAAGAGTTACGTCGATGCAAGCTTTGCCACTAATCTAGATGAATCTAAGTCTTAATCTAGATACGTATTGAACGTGGGAGCAATTAGCTAGAGTAGCTCCATGCAGAGCATTGTAGACATAGAAATTTGAACAATACATACAGATCTGAATGTGGCAGACCCGTTGACTAAAACTTCTCTCACAAGCAAAACATGATCACACCTTAGTACTCTTTGGGTGTTAATCACATGGCGATGTGAACTAGATTATTGACTCTAGTAAACCCTTTGAGTGTTGGTCACATGGAGATGTGAACTACGAGTGTTAATCACATAAAGATGTGAACTATTTGTGTTAAATCACATGGCGATGTGAACTAGATTATTGACTCTAGTGCAAGTGGGAGACTGAAGGAAATTCGCCCTAGAGGCAATAATAAAGTTGTTATTTTATATTTCTTTATATCATGATAAATGTTTATTATTCATGCTAGAATTGTATTAACCGGAAACTTCGTACATGTGTGGATACATAGAGAAAACACTTTGTCCCTAGTAAGCCTCTACTAGACTAGCTCGTTAATCAAAGATGGTTAAGTTTCCTAACCATAGACATGTGTTGTCATTTGATGAACGGGATCACATCATTAGGAGAATGATGTGATGGACAAGACCCATCCGTTAGCTTAGCATGTTGATCATTCAGTTTTATTGCTATTGCTTTCTTCATGTCGAATACATATTCCTTTGACTATGAGATTATGCAACTCTCGGATACCGGAGCAATACCTTGTGTGCTATCAAACGCCACAACATAACTGGCTGATTATAAAGATGCTCTACAGGTATCTCCAAAGGTGTTTGTTGGGTTGGCATAGATCGAGAATAGGATTTGTCACTCCGAGTATCGGAGAGGTATCACTGGGCCCTCTCGGTAATGCACATCGTAATAAGCCTTGCAAGCAGTGTGACTAATGAGTTAGTTGCGGGATGATGCATTATGGAACGAGTAAAGAGACTTGTTGGTAATGAGATTAAACTAGGTATGAGGATACCAACGATCGAATCTCGGGCAAGTAACATACCGATGACATAGGGAATGACGTATGTTGTAATTGCGGTTTGACCGATAAAGATCTTCGTAGAATATGTAGGAACTGATATGAGCATCCAGGTTCCGCTGCTGGTTATTGATCGGAGATGTGTCTCGGTCATGTCTTCATAGATCTCGAACCCGTAGGGTCCGCACGCTTAACGTTCGATGACGATTTGTATTATGAGGTATGTGTTTTGGTGACCGAAGATTGTTCGGAGTCCCGGATGAGGTCACGAACATGACGAGGAGTCTCGAAATGGTCGAGAGGTAAAGATTGATATAGTGAACGATGATATTCGGACATCGGAATGGTTCTGGAATGTTTCGGGTACTTTCGGAGTACCAGGAGGTTACCGGAACCTCCCGGGGAAGTAATGGGCCTTCATGGGCCATAGGGGAGAGAGAGGGGAGCCCGTAGGGGTGGCGCGCACCCCCCAAGGGAGTCCGAATTGGACAAGGGGTAGGGGGCGCGCCCCCCTTTCCTTCTCCCTCTCCCTCTCCCTCTCCTTCCCTTTTCCCCCACCAAAAGAAAGGAAAGGGGGGCCGACTAGGATTGGGAGTCCTAGTCGGTTTCCCTCCTATGGCGCGCCCCTTGGATGGCCTCCTCCCTCTCCTCCTTTATATACGGGGGCAGGGGGCACACCAAGGCATAGTAGTTGTTTCTCAGCCATGTGCGGTGCCCCCCTCCACAGTTTACTCCTCCGGTCATATCGTCGTAGTGCTTAGGCGAAGCCCTACGCGGATCAGATCACCATCACCGTCACCACGCCGTCGTGCTGATGAAACTCTCCCTCGAAACTTTGCTGGATCAAGAGTTCGAGGGACGTCATCGAGCTGAACGTGTGCTGAACTTGGAGCTGCCATATGTTTGATACTTGATTGGTTGGATCGCGAAGACGTTCGACTACATCAACCGCGTTAACCTAACGCTTCCGCTTTCGGTCTATGAGGGTACGTGGACACACTCTTCCCCTCTCGTTGCTATGCATCTCCTAGATAGATCTTGTGTGATCGTAGGAACTTTTTTGGGATTGCATGCTAGGTTCCCCAACTCGGAAAGCCATAGAAAATAAATGGATCTTCAAGAAGAAGACTAATGCTGATGGTAATGTTACTGTCTACAAAGCTTGACTTATCACGAAAGGTTTTCGAGAAGTTCAAGGGGCTAACTACGATGAGACTTTCTCACCCATAGCGATGCTTGAGTCCGTCCGAATAATGTTAGCAATTGCCGCATTTTACGATTATGAAATCTAGCAAATGGATGTCAAAACTGCATTCCTTAATGGATATCTTAAAGAATAGTTGTATATGATGCAACCAGAAGGTTTTGTCGATCCTAAAGGTGCTAACAAAGTGTGCAAGCTCCGGCGATCCATTTATGGACTGGTGCAAGCGGAATATATGCTTTGATGAAGTGATCAAAGCATATGGTTTTATACAGACTTACAGTGAAGCCTGTATTTACAATAAACTGAGTGGAGCCCTATAGCATTTCTGATATTATATGTGGTTGACATATTGTTGATTGGAAATGATATAGAATTTCTGGATAGCATAAAAGAATACTTGAATAAGAATTTTTCAATGAAAGACCTGGGTGAAGCTGCTTACATATTGGGCATCAAGATCTATAGAGATATATCACGATGCTTGATAAGACTTTCAATGAGTACATACCTTGACAAGATTTTGAAGAAGTTCAAAATGGATCAGTCATAGAAGGAGTTCTTGCCTGTATTGTAAGGTGTGAAGTTGGATAAGACTCAAAACATGACCACGACAAAAGATAGAGAGAGAATGAAAGTCATTCCTATGCCTCAGCCATAGGTTCTATAAAGTATGCCATGCTGTGTACCAAAGCTGTTGTGTGCCTTGCCATGAGTCTGGCACGGGGGTACAATAGTGATCCAGGAGTAGATCATTTCACAACGGTCGAAATTATCCTTAGATACCTAAAAAGGACTAAGGAAATGTTTCTCGGTTATCAAGGTGATAAAGAGTTCGTCATAAAGGTTTACGGTGATGCAAGCTTTGACACCAATCTGGATGACTCCAAGTCTTAATCTGGATACGTATTGAATGTGGGAGCAATTAGCTAGAGTAGCTACATGCAAAGCATTATAGACACAGAAATTTGTAAAATAAATACGGCTCTGAATGTGGCAGACCTGTTGACTAAACTTCTCTCACAAGCAAAACATGATCATACCTTAGTACTCTTTGAGTGTTAATCACATGGCGATGTGAAGTAGATTATTGACTCTAGTAAACTCTTCGAGTGGTAGTCACATGGCGATCTGAACTATGGGTGTTAATCACATGGCGGTGTGAACTAGATTATTGACTCTAGTGCAAGTGGGAGACTGAAGGAAATATGCCCTAGAGGCAATAATAAAGTTGTTATTTTATATTTCCTTATTCATGATAAAGGTTTATTATTCATGCTAGAGTTGTATTGATCGGAAACTTAAATACATGTGTGAATACATAAACAAATACCGTGTCTCTAGTAAGCCTCTACTAGACTAGCTCGTTGATTAAAGATAGTTAATGTTTCCTAACCATAGACATGTTTTGTCATTTGATAACGGGTTCACAGAGAATGATGTGATGAACAAGACCCATCCGTTAGCTTAGCATATTGATCGTTCAGTTTATTGCTATTGCTTTCTTCATGTCAAATACATATTCCTTCGAGTATGAGATTATGCAACTCCTGGATACCGGAGGAATACCTTGTGTGCTCTCAAATGTCACAACGTAACTGGGTGATCACAAAGATGCTCTACATTTATCACCGAAGATGTTTGTTGAGTTGGCATAGATCGAGATTAGGATTTGTCACTCCGAGTATCGGAGAGGTATCTCTGGGCCCTCTCGGTAATACACTCATAAGAAGCCTTGCAAAAGCACATACCGTGACAAGATTTTGAAGAAGTTCAAAATGGATTAGTCATAGAAGGAGTTCTTGCCTGTATTGTAAGGTATCAAGTTGAGTAAGACTCAAAACATGACTATGGCTTGATCCATGTTGCTCATTGTGTAAAGATGTCAAATAATATGATCATATTACATGATCGATGTTGCTTTGATTGCTCATCGCTGATTGCTTGCTTCTTCATGTCAAATACATATTCCTTCGACTATGAGATTATGCAAATCCTAGATACCGGAGGAATACCTTGTGTGCTATCAAACGTCACAACGTAACTGGGTGATCATAAAGATGCTCTACAGGTAGTTTTGGAGTGTGACAAATCCTAATCACGATCTATGCCAACTCAACAAACAACTTTGGAGATACCTTTGGAGCATCTTTCTGATCACCCAGTTATGTTGTGACGTTTGATAGCACACAAGGTATTCCTCCATTATCTGAGAGTTGCATAATCTCATAGTCGAAGGAATATGTATTTGACATGAAGAAATAAATAGTAATAAACTGAACGATCAATATGCTAAGCTAATGGATGGGTCTTGTCCATCACATCATTCTCCTAATGATGTGATCCCGTTATCAAATGAAAACACATGTCTATGGTTAGGAAACATTAACCATCTTTGATCAACGAGCTAGTCTAGTAGAGGCTTACTAGGGACACGGTATTTTTTTATGTATTCACACATGTATTTAAGTTTCCGATCAATACAATTCTAGCATGAATAATAAACCTTTATCATGAATGAGGAAATATAAAATAAGAACTTTATTATTGCCTCTAGGGCATATTTCCTTCAGTCTCCCACTTGCACTAGAGTCAATAATCTAGTTCACATCGCCCTGTGATTAACACCCATAGTTCACATCGCCATGTGACTAACACTTGAAGAGTTTACTAGAGTTAATAATCTAGTTCACATCGCCATGTGATTAACACTCAAAGAGTACTAAGATGTGATCATGTTTTGCTTGTGAGAGAAGATTAGTCAACGGGTCCGCCACCTTCAAAGTCGTATTTATTCTGCAAATTCCTATGTCTACAATGCTTTGCATGTAGCTACTCTAGCTAATTGCTCCCACGTTCAATACGTATCTAGATTAAGAATTGGAGTCATCCGGATCGGTGTCAAAGCTTGCATCGACGTAACCCTTTACGACGAACTCTTTATCACCTCCATAAATGAGAAACATCTCCTTAGTCCTTTTCAGGTCTCTAAGGATAATTTTGACCGCTGTCCAGTGATCTACTCCTGGATCACTATTGTACCCCCTTGCCAGACTCATGGCAAGGCACACAACAGCTTTGGTATACATCATGGCATACTTTATAGAACCTATGGCTGAGGCATAGGGAATGACTTTCATTCTCTCTCTTTCTTCTACCGTGGTCAAGTTTTGAGTCTTACTCAACTTCACACCTTACAGTACAGGCAAGAACTCCTTCTATGACGGATCCATTTTGAGCTTCTTCAAAATCTTGTAAAGGTATGTACTCATTAAAAGTCTTACCAAGCATCTTGATCTATCTCTATAGATCTTGATGCCCAATATGTAAGCAGCTTCACCCAGGTCTTTCATTGAAAAATTCTGATTCAAGTATCCTTTTATGCTATCCAGAAATTCTATGTCATTTCCAATCAACAATATGTCAACCACATATAATATCAGAAATGCTACTGGGCTCCACTCACTTTCTTGTAAATACAGGCTTCACTGTAAGTCTGTATAAAACCGTATGCTTTGATCACTTCATCAACACGTATATTCCAACTCCGAGATGCTTGCACTAGTCCATAAATGGATCGCTGGAGCTTGCATACTTTGTTAGCAACTTTAGGATCGACAAAACCTTCTAGTTGCATCATATACAACTCTTCTTTAAGATATCCATTAAGGAATGCAGTTTTGACTTCCATTTGCTAGGTTTCATAATCATAAAATGCTGCAATTGCTAACATGATTCGGGCGGACTTAAGCATCGCTATGGGTGAGAAACTCTCATCGTAGTCAGCCCCTTGAACTTGTCAAAAACCTTTCGCGACAAGTCGAGCTTTATAGACAGTAACATTACCATCAGCGACAGTCTTATTCTTGAAGATTCACTTATTTTCCATGGCTTGCCGATCATCGGGCAAGTCCACGAAATTCCACACTTTGTTCTCATACATGGATCCTATCTTAGATTTCATGGCCTCAAGCCATCCGTCGGAATCTGGGCTCATCATAGCTTCTTCATAATTCTTAGGTTTGCCTTGGTCTAGTAACATGACTTCCAGGCCAGAATTACCGTACCATTCTGGTGCGGATCGTCACTACAAAAAAAAATACACTTCCGTGATGATGCTTGTTTGTCACAGTAGGTCGCGCTTTTTGTCATGCATGTACATCCATGACAAATTTATGACAGAATCAAGATAGTCATACCTGTGCTGTCGTAGAAGTGTTCCATGACATTACCAAAATTATCATCACGGAAGTGTCCACTTCCATGACGATAAATCGCGCGTCACAGAAGTGCTTTCGTCAAGGGTGACCGACACGTGGCATCCACCGTAACGGAACGCCGTTAAGCTATTGTGTCGGGTTTTGGATCCGATAACCCGTTAACAACCCCGACCAATGGGGATTTTCCACGTGTAAAATCATCATTGGCTAGAGGAAACACGTGTCGGCTCATTGCTGGGACAGATGTCATCCACTCATTGGACAGAAGCCGCCTATGATACGTCGACACGTGGCACGACCCAATAGAGGCCCATTGCTGTGAAAAGGTAGGCCCTTTTGACTTGGTCAAAAGGTGGCGAGCCGGCCCATGGAAAGCCTGTTAACGGCCTATTCGCATATAGCCCATTTACAGCCCGCTAAGCCAAGGCCCGTCATGCCCTATTCAAATTAGGCCCAGCTGCGTCATCTGGGCCATCCAATATGATTCCAGCCCGTTTTCACTTCTGGCCCATGTATGGCCCATGACGTCTTTCGGCCCATATGAGGCCCTATGTAACTCTTGGCCTATTAACGGCCCGTGGTGAAACGGCCTGTAATGAACAAAGGTATCACTTTACACCCATTAATCGCCTGTGGTGAAACCGCCCGATAGAACATCAGATCACTTTATACCCATTAACGCCCGTTATTCCGCTGGGCCGCTTCAGCCCATGTTATCTTTCGCCTTCTCGAGCCCATTTATTCTGGGCTCATTTCAAAGATACGCTTACTTACGGCCCGCATCGCTTTTTTCTCGCTAGGCCAAATTCAGCTCGTGGTTATAGTCGGCCCGTTTGTGGTCCGTTAAACGTTGGGCCGTTTTCATAGCGTCATCTAATACGGCCTATTAACGATGGCCCGTTATGGTCGGGACCGTTTACGGCCAGAATGCGGTCTGTTTGGCCCATGTTTGGCCAATCGATCATACGACCCATATAAGGCTGTAGCGACCCGACCCGAATGGGTCAAGTCTCTGTGCTTAAGTGTCATCCCTGGATCGGTATGCTGACACACACAATACTCGAGGATTTATAATGGAGTTAAATCACATGTATAAAGTAACGTAAATACTATTACTTCAATCCAAATAGCGGAAGTAACAAGGTTGTGGATTCCCATCAACACCAACGGCAAAGTTGAGTGTAGAAATCGTAACCCTAACATATCATTTACTCGTTGTAAGAAATCCTGCAACATGAGACGCTGCAGCCACAAAGGGTCAGTACATTGAATGTACTGGCAAATTCACACCATAGAGCAATGATGAATAAAGGCCATCACTACATGCATATTTGGCTGGTGGAGGCTCTATGGTTATAATGTTTTTGCAACAAGCCAATTTTTTCCTACTGCAAGGAATAAATTTTATTTAACTATCATGGTGGTTGTTAAACATTGAGAATGGTTGACAACATTCTCAATCCCAATTAAGTAGCATCATCATTAAACCCAACGAAATTAATTAAAGTAACATGATGAGATTCACTTGATAATCCAAGTACTAGATACTCAAAACGTCCATAACCGGGGACACGGCTAACCATGATTAGTTTATACACTCTGCAGAGGTTTGCGCACTTTTCCCCACAAGACTCGATCTCCTCCGTTGGGATTCTTGCACTACATGATGTTTGAGAAACGGATGACCGAGACATAGTCTTTCAGAAGCGCTAGCACCTTACGATCGGGTAGACAGTACCAACCTACATCCCCTACATCTGCTAGTCTACCACTGTAAGAGTTCGCACGACTTAATCAACTATTCTAGAGCCCATAGTAGCTTGTGGCTAGACACGAAAGTTTCTAGCATGAATAATCTCATGATCCCTTTGAGCCTGGGTGGCGGTCCAAAAGAAAAACAGGCAATCGCTGGAATACCCAGGTGCCTCAATCCACCCAGATGTGTATTAAAGTTGCCACCTTAAATAAACCATTAAATTAACAATCTCACATCTGTCATGGATACACTCACCCAATCCACATCTACTAGCATAGAATAGCTGTATAAGTATAACGTAAAAGTAACTCCCAAGGATTGAATGCAGGGCAATAGGTTCCTACCTCATCAACTACTTCCCAATACCCACATTTTATCATTCCTACTCAAGCAATGTTTGAGGGTTGCAACTAATGCATAAAAACTGGGTATGAAAGGGATAATCAAAGTGTGAACTTGCCTGCAATGTTGATGAAGATGATTCGCACTCAAAACTCTTGATAGTTCTACTCGTCACACTCCAATCAATCTATCGTGAGCAAGCAATAGCAACCACACATAAGCAATCACTCAAAAGATCGGAAAGAACGAAGAGTACGATTCGGAATACATCAAAACCAAGCAAATGACTCTTGCAGCATAAAACATTTTCTAACAGTACCAAAACTATGTGAATTTGGCCTTATCAGAAAGTTTAGGTCAAGATCTTCGATTTGCAAAAAGGATCAACTCAAACGGAGTTATAAAACTCAAGTTACGATCAAACGAAGTTCAAATACTAAACTGCTTGAAATTCAAATTTTAAACTTTCAAAACATGTTTAAGTTTTTTTACTGGATAGAGGAGATCATAACGAAGAAGTGGGTGTTGGTTTTATTGGATTTGGATAAACGAGCGAAAAGTTGTGGTCGTTTGAATTATAGGGACTAATCTGTAAAACCTTTAATCATAGAAGGGTCCCTGGCAGAAATAAAATAAAACAAAAAGGCTATTTAGTGAACGTTCGCTAACGAACGGAAAAACCATTCGGTGCAAACCCTAACTAACGAACGTTCACCGAATAAAAAAAACATTTAAAAAAAAACAGAACGAGATCTGGATCGCTCGATCTAGATCCAACGGAAGGGAGGTGGCGGTTACCACGGCGATCGCCGGAGTTGGGGAGGACAGCGGCGGCAGCTTCGGTCTCGCCCGGGGCGGCAGCTCCGGGTGTCGGCTGCATTGGGCGGGGCACGGGGAGGCGCGGCGCGATGCGGCGGTGTTGGCGGTGGTGACGACAACAACAAGGAGCGGCGATGGAGGCGGTTGCGACGGATCTCGCCGGCGGCAGCGTGGGGCAAGCTGCGGGTCGCGGGGAGAAGAGGCGGGGCGACGGCGTCCTTGCCTTTTAAAGGCGGAGGGGAGGCGGTGACGTGGAGGAGGGGGCAGAGGAGACCGGAGGCGGCACGGCGCGATGGCGGCGGTCGGGAGGCGTGCGGGTGGCGAACTCCTCCCGGAGTCGAAGGCGGCGGTGCGGGCACGTGGGCCGGCTGGGCCGTGGCCTGGCTGGCTGGTTGGGCCGGCCCGGTCGGTCCAGAAGTTTTTTTAATAAGCATTTTTTTCCAGACAAACAGAAACAATAAAAACAAAATAAATAAGAAACTAATATAGGTATATAATATATCAAAATTTCCAGAAAAAGATTTCCTACAAGATTAACATTTTACTAACATCAAATAAAATTCACAAAAATTCAAATAAAGCAAAGAGTGCTTCTGCTCTAATGAAATCCAATAAAAAACATTTAAAAAATACCAAAATTAATTCAAATTTATTTCTCTCCAATTTTTTGATGTAGGGAATCATTTTACCCTAATTTCCATATATTTTATTTTTGGAGGAAAATAATTTGAATAAAACCCAATTAACTTGCAAGTGAAAATAATTTCAAAAGGACTTTACATTGGATTTCTTTTAAACTCCCAACTCATATTTCATATGTTTTGAAGAAGTCATATCATCTTCTCTCTAGGGTTTTGTGATGAAATGAAGTTGAATTCATGGAGATCATAAATGAAAAATGAAAGTTTGGGAAAGTCCTTTTATTCGCTCTCATTTAACTTTCATAAAGTTTCGAATTTCACTCAATTTCACTCAAGCAATCAAACAATCAATCAAAACTATCTATTTGTTTATAACATTCCAAAATTTAGAATTTTGGGATGTTACAAACCTACCACTTTAAAATGAATCTCGCCCCTAGATTCAGAGAGGCTAGCAAGAAATAGGTTAGGTAGGGTCTTCAAAATCCATCGATCGTCTTCGGGGGCTCGGGTGCTACCACCCTTAGAAGCATGGTTACGGTTCCATTAAAACTCATATACTCCATCCTTATTGTCGATAAAGGCGCCTTCTCGCATCTTCGTGATAATTCCTTCTCTGGGTTCTTCCAGGGGTGGCATAACCTTTTTCTTAATTCCTGTATCCATTTCATCCTGGTAAGGTTATTCCATGACTGGGTTTTCTTAGCTGACGGGTCTGGCGCCAATACTAAACAGCTATCGATATCTCATGGTGGTCAACCATTTATGGTTTCTCCTGCAGGAAATGGGTCTGGGCTGAACCTCACCGTATGACCTACGATTGGCAACAACTGCCTTGTACAAGGGAAGAATACTTATACCATTCTAATGTTCAAACAAGGTTTTGATCGTCGTCTCTCTACTATAGGTAAGTCACTCAGATCTACTATCCCATATAGCAAGGCGAATAATAAGAGTAAGTCGGTATGGTGATCAATCCATCCCGCACCCAAATCATTATCTTGTATATGGTTTAGAGAATCTCGCATTCTAACACTCGGTCATCCTCACAAGCATTGCAGAATTTCTCTTGTCAACGAAACAGGTTCGGATAAATCCATTGTTTCTGCAAGCCAAACAAACATCTATCGTTCCTTCACAACTCTCAGGTTTAGCGTTACTCCTATAAGATCGTCTATCGATAAAATTGTAACTTGTTCCAGGGTTTTTCCTTCAACAAGAATGTGCTTGCTTCTTGGCAGGTCCTGGGGCCTGTGGGTCATGGCCCGTCTCATCACTTGTACACCTTGAACTCATCCTCTGGGCAACTGATCATTATTCTAACATTCAACTTCCATCTTCCTAGCATACTCAAAATCCATCCGTTTGTAATGTCTTTCTTCCTTCGATTTGTGCCAAACTAAGACGTGATTACTCAGACTCATCATGGAATTTCCATTGATCCATGTTTCCAACATCATACCTCCTTTATATCCAATAGTAATTCATCTCTTCATCCTCGTGGGATGTCCCACATACCGAGATAAAAACTTATACATATGAAGTCCATACTCCACTTCATGGAACATCATTATCCTTTCCAGGGTCAAGCGTCCTTACAGGGGAATATTGGCCATCTCTGCATGGCACTTCTTCAACTGGGAAATGTGAAACACATCATGAACTCCTGACAGTCCTTCGGGTGACTCCAACTTGTCGGCCACTTCTCCCATACGCTCCAAACTCGGTATGGTACTACAAATCTCGGGGCTAACTTTCCCTTAACTCCAGATCCTTTAACTCCTCGCAGAGGGGACACACGAAGACATGATCTGTCTCCAATTTCATAGATTTCCTCCTTGTGTTTTTGAGTCTGCATAACTCTTCTGCCAGGACTGACCTACCTTCAGTCTATCTCGAAGCAAATTAACATTCTCTTCTAAATCCTTGATCACATTTGATCCAACAACTAACGGTCTCCAACTTCATCCCACATTAACGGTGTTTGGCTCCTTCTCCCATACAAAGCTTTAAAAGGGGCCATCTTCAAACTGGCTTGGTAACTGTTGTTGTATGAGAACTCCGCGTAAGGTAGATTATCATCCCTACTAGATCCATAATCTAGCGCACACGCTCTCAACATGTCCTCCAGAATCTGATTGACTCTCTCGGTCTATCCATCTGTCTGCGGATGAAAGGCTGTACTGAACTCTAGCCTAGTACCCAAATTGTGGCGCAGCTGATTCCAAAACTTTGAGGTAAACCGTGTTCCTCTATCTGATATGATGGTCCTCGGAACTCCATGAAGACATACGATCCTGGTCAAATATATCTTGGCCAACTTCGCACTTGTATAGGTGGTTTTCACTAGGATAAAGTGAGCCACTTTGGTCAAGAGAATCAACTACTACCCAGATAGAGTCATATCCCGTTCGGGTTCTGGGAAATCCAGTAATGAAATCCATGCCAGGCTTATCCCCAGTTCCATTCAGGTATCGGCATAGGCTGTAGTAATCCTGCTGGCTTCTGATGCTATGCTTTTACTCTCTCTGGCATACATCACCTATGACTACATACTCCGCAATATCCTTCTTCATGCCAGTGCACCAGAAACACTCCTTCAAATCCAAATACATCTTGGTGTTTCCAGGGAGAATCGAGTATGGTGAGTCATGAGCCTCTTGAAGTATTTACTTCCTGGTCTTTGCATTATTGGGAACATATACACGGTCCTCGAACCATAGGATGTCGTGCTCATCCTTACAAAAACCTTTGGACTTTTCTTTGCTCATCCTCTCTTTTATCTCAGCGATCTCTTTGTCATACTTCTGAGCTTCACGAATCTTTCCCAACAATGTAGACTGAACTTCCATTGCTGCAACAAAGCCTTCGGGAACAATCTCCAACCGAAGTTCCCTGAGATCCTCGGCTAACTTCCTTTGGTAATCCCCCTCTTATGAGGGTATTCGTCCTTGTTTTATTTATGGTTGTGTCCTATTTCTCCACAAAGCTTGTATGCACAAGGTTTCTTCATATCCTTTCCATAAGGCCTCAAGTTCTGGGACACAAGATGAGACCGTTTGCAAGGTCAACTTAAATTCTTCCCAAGGGGTTACTCCTTGCCATCCATTGATGGTTTGGCACATCCTCCACCAAGTAGCAGCAACTCTTACAAAGCACCGAAGAGCATGCTGGGTCATATCCTTTCCGATTACAGGGTTATTCTTCATGTGATCCTCCATGTTCTGAATCCATCGGTTCGTCTCCAATTGACTCATCGGTCCAGAAAATACGAGCTCATCTCCATTCATCCTCTATTGGGTCCAAGGGTATTGGGGTTGGATAAGAGGGATGGAGAGGGATGCACACAATACAAACAAAAGTTTTGAAAAGGCAGATTTTATTGTGGCTGTCGAAAAAACAACAAACAAATGACAGCTGACAATCATCGCATCTAACGTAAGAATATAACAGGGGTTGGGTCTTCTAATGGTCTATAGATCTGAACGTCATCAAACTCTTCAAGTCTTGGTCATGTCTCCGATGGCTCCTACAGATCATGCTTGTCCTTCTCAAGTTCTTTTGCCAAATCATCTCTGTTGACGCGAAGTTTCTCCTAACGTCCTTTAATATTCTAGAGTTGCATTCCAAACTTCTGGGTTTCAACCTCCTTGACATGAATCATGTCCTTCTATCCTTCAGCTCCCGACTAATCTCCGGTATCTCAAGGTTTTGTTCCTCTAGTTTGGCTACATCAGCTTCTGGTTCCTGAGTTCTTCACCAATTGCCTCCTTGTCAAATATGACTTCCTAAAGTCCATCTTAAAATCCTTGATGTAATACTCCAGATCCTGGCGATACACCAGCTAAGGTTAAACTGCATCCTTTGCTGATGGGTGCTCCATCAGCTTTCTACCATCCAATACTTCCGAAGGAATGCATGTTTAACTCAACACGGTAATAATAGCATAAGAGAGCGATAACATCTTGGATATCCATGTTTCTGCCCTGGTCATTGACATGAACTTTTATTTCATAGTTGATATCTCCCGCCTTAGGGTTTTCTTGACAAAACTTTGAGTTCTAATGCTCCATGTTCAGGTCTTTCTCCGACACACCTTGATCTCGGGTATTGGCAGCTTCCATAGTCTGTCAAGTTCCATAAGTGTAGCTTTCCTTGGTCATACCAAATCTGGAAATTCTTCATATTCTCCTAGTCTTCGAAGCCTTTATCCGTCGTAGTTTCCATCATTATAATGCTCAGTAAAATCTTCTTCATTCTGAAGTGGTCTTAGTTGTCCGATATCTGGTCCTTCTTGGAGTGGTCTCATCATTCGAATCTTCAAGGGGTCAAAAGGGGAAAGGGGTATGGTCTCACTAAAAGGGAATATTTGAATAAGCTTAGAAGAGAAGAGAGTAAAAGATCTTTTTGAAAATAAAGTTGTAGAGAAAATCTTTCCTATGGGCTTGCCAGTTTCTAGGGTCACGTCCTAAAGTCAACATGTGCTCTGGTACCATCTTGTAGCGACCCGACCCGAATGGGTCAAGTCTCTGTGCTTAAGTGTCATCCCTGGATCGGTATGCTGACACACACAGTACTCGAGGATTTATAACAGAGGTAAATCACATGTATAAAGTAACGTAAATACTATTACCTCAATCCAAATAGCGGAAGTAACAAGGTTGTGGATTCCCATCAACACCAATGGCAAAGTTGACTGTAGAAATCATAACCCTAACGTATCACTTAATCCTCGTAAGAAATCCTGCAACATGAGACGTTGCAGCCACAAAGGGTCAGTACATTGAATGTACTGGCAAATTCACACCATAGAGCAATGATGAATAAAGGCTATCACTACATGCATATTTGGCTGGTGGAGGCTCTATGGTTATAATGTTTTTGCGAAAAGCCAATTTTTTCCTACTGCAAAGGAATAAATTTTATTTAACTATCATGGTGGTTGTTAAACATTGAGAATGGTTGACAGCATTCTCAATCCCAATTAAGTAACATCATCATTAAACCCAACAAAATTAATTAAAGTAACATGATGAGATTCACATGATAATCCAAGTACTAGATACTCAAAACGTCCATAACCGGGGACACGGCTAACCATGATTAGTTTATACACTCTGCAGAGGTTTGCGCACTTTTCCCCACAAGACTCGATCTCCTCCGTTGGGATTCTCACAATACTTGATGTTTGAGAAATGGATGACTGAGACATAGTCTTTCAGAAGCGCTAGCACCTTACGATCGGGTAGACAGTACCAACCTACATCCCCTACATCTGCTAGTCTACCACTGTAAGAGTTCGCACGACTTAATCAACTATGCTAGAGCCCATAGTAGCTTGTGGCTAGACACGAAAGTTTCTAGCATGAATAATCTCATGATCCCTTTGAGCCTGGGTGGCGGTCCAAAAAAAACAGGCAATCGCTGGAATACCCAGGTGCCTCAATCCAACCAGATGTGTATTAAAGTTGCCACCTTAAATAAACCATTAAATTAACAATCTCACATCTGTTATGGATACACTCACCCAATGCACGTCTACTAGCATAGGATAGCTGTATAAGCATAAAGTAAAAGTAACTCCCAAGGTTTGAATGCAGGGCAATAGGTTCCTACCTCATCAACTACTTCCCAATGCCCACATGTTATCATTCCTACTCATGCAATGTTTGAGGGTTGCAACTAATGCATAAAAACTGGGTATGAAAGGGATATGATCAAAGTGTGAACTTGCCTGCAATGTTGATGAAGATGATTCGCACTCAAAACTCTTGATAGTTCTACTCGTCACACTCTGATCAATCTATCGTGAGCAAGCAATAGCAACCACACATAAGCAATCACTCAAAAGATCGGAAAGAACGAAGAGTACAATTCGGAAAACATCAAAACCAAGCAAATGACTCTTGCAGCATAAAACATTTTCTAACAGTACCAAAACTATGTGAATTTGGCCTTATCAGAAAGTTTAGGTCAAGATCTTAGATTTGCAAAAAGGATCAACTCAAACGGAGTTATAAAACTCAAGTTATGATCAAACGAAGTTCAAATACTAAACTTCTTGAAATTCAAATTTTAAACTTTCAAAACATGTTTAAATTGTTTTACTGGATAGAGGAGATCATAACGAAGAAGTGGGTGTTGGTTTTATTGGATTTGGATTAACGAGCGAAAAGTTGTGGTCGTTTGAAGTACATGGACTAATCTGTAAAACCTTTAATCACAGAAGGGTCCCTGGCAGAAATAAAATAAAACAAAAAGGCTATTTGGCGAACGTTCGCTAACGAATGGAAAAACCATTCGATGCAAACCCTAACTAACGAACGTTCACCGTATAAAAAAACAAAACGTTTAAAAAAACAGAACGAGATCTGGATCGCTCTATCGAAGTCCAACGGACGGGAGGCGGCGGTTACCACAGCGATCGCCGGAGTCGGGGAGGACGGCGGCGGTGGCTTCGGTCTCGCCCAGGGCGACAACTCCGGGCATCGGCTGCATTGGCGGGGCACAGGGAGGCACGGCGCGATGCGGCGGTGGTGACGACAGCGGCAAGGAGCGGCGATGGCGGCGGTTGCGGCGGATCTCGCCGGCGGCGGCGTGGCGCGAGCTGCGGGACACGGGGAGAAGAGGCGGGGCGACAGTGTCCTCGCCTTTTAAAGGCGGAGGGGAGGCAGTGACGTGGAGGAGGGGCTAGAGGAGACCGGAGGCGGCATGGCGCGGTGGCGGCGCTCGGGAGGCATGCGGGCGGCGAACTCCTCCCGGAGTCGGAGGTGGCGGTGCGGGCACGTGGGCCGGCTGGGCCGTGGCCTGGCTGGCTGGCTGGGCCGGCCCGGTCGGTCCAGAAGTTTTTTTTAATAAGCATTTTTTTCAGAAAAATAGAAACAATAAAAAAAATTAAATAATAAACTTATATAGGCATATAATATATCAAAATTTTCAGAAAACGATTTCCTACAAGATGAACATTTTACTAACGTCAAATAAAGTCCACAAAAATTCAAACAAAGCAAAGAGTGCTTCTGCTCTAATAAAATCCAATAAAAACATTTAAAAAAAATACCAAAATTAATTCAAATTTATTTCTCTCCAATTTTCTGATGTAGGGAATCATTTTACCCTAATTTCCATATATTTTATTTTTGGTGGAAAATAATTTGAATAAAACCAAATTAACTTCCAATTGAAAATAATTTCAAAAGGACTTTAAATTGGATTTCTTTTAAACTCCCAACTCATATTTCATATGTTCTGAGTTGCATGAAGTTGCATGAAGTTTATGAATTGGAAATAATTTCAGATGAAATTCAAATATTTTCAACACCCCTTGTCATTTAAATAAATGGAAGAAGTCATGTCATCTTCTCTCTAGGGTTTTGTGATGAAATGAATTTGAATTCATGGAGATCATAAATGAAAAATGAAAGTTTGGGAAAGTCCTTTTATTCCCTCTCATTTAACTTTCATAAAGTTTCGAATTTCACTCAAGCAATCAAACGATCAATCAAAACTATCTATTTGTTTATAACATTCCAAAATCTAGAATTTTGGGATGTTACAAAGGCCCATTGATGATACGGCCCGTAGAAGGCCCATTGTTTCTATGGCCCATAGAAGGCCCACTGTTTATACGGCCCGTAGAAGGCCCACTGTTTCTACGGCCCGTAGGTGCAGTGTCACTACAGTAAATATTAGCCCATGGTTATTGTGGCCTAGTTTTAGAAAATAGGTTATTGCAGCCACTAGCAAACCACAGAAAAAGAACTGCACTGACTACAAGCAAACAAATAAACAAGACAGCAAGGAAATAAATAAGCAAGCAACTTACAATAGGCTATCACGAATATTACACATATTACATCCACTAGGCATCAAAGTTCGCCACCAGTGCAAATATAGGGAACACATCAGCATATAAGCGCCGCAGCAAAACAAGTCCAGAACTGAAACCACTTCAGAAGAGCTCAAGAAACAATATCCTGGGTACCCATAATGCTGGCAAGATGCTTAGCAAGCTTATTAACTTTCTCTTGTTTGGCGCTTAAGTCCTCCAGCGCTTGCTGTTGCACCAGAAAGTATGCATCTGAATAGATATATATAGGGGTATAGATATAGATATGTGATGCTAAAGCCGCCCATCATCTCCAATTAGAATAGTGTGTCCATGCACGGATGTGACGCGGGAAAATGACGTCTGCCATCGGTATCTCAAATTCAAATCAGTGTGACCTTGTTCAATGTGTATACATTACAACATGCTCGTTTCCAAACCACACCGCGCAGATCTCTGTTATATTCATGCATGCATGGGTTTCAAACATCAAGATCTCTTATTCAAATATTTGAATTCAACTTTACATTGATTATGACCTCACGTATTCTTTTACACCCACACAGTATTCTTCTCTGTATAATTGTACCACTAACTTTCTCTCATGCATGCATGCACACACACTACCAGTCGGCATTATCCATCGCACACATGCAATCTTTTTCTTTAGGTCGGTCTCCCATGAAGGCACACACCCACACACATCCCCCTCTCCATCATATCAGGCATTCTTTATCTCTCACGCGTGCATGCGCAACGATCGATGTTCCTCTATGTATGTGTGTATATACCTAGGTCTTTTCTAGTTTTCCACACAAACCGATCAATCAATATATCCAGTGAGGTCTCACCCTCTTTCCCACGTCCACATCGATCAATCTATACCTCTCTATATAGGATTAACATATATAGCTAATACACCCACATTAATTATATATCCAACGTCCGCCTCTCATCATCCATGCCTTCCGCTTCATCTCTCAGACGTGTGCACAATGGCAAAGACAGGGGATAGTAAGCCACCCTAACATCACTATATATCGAGGCTAGTATGAATGTGATCATTAGACAATTGCTGCTAAAAAAGGTTTAATTTTCATGAATTGACCCTCCTCGTAAAGGATTAGCAATGCTTGGCCCCCTAGCTCATTTATTTTTCATGGCTCCGCCATCACAGGTAACAACAAGACGTGTTCGCCCCCTCTCTCTAAATATCGATCTCACACTTGTGCATTCCTTCATAGTCTCCTCTCCACTCGGCCCCTCGCACCATCTTCTAGCCCCCCACCGGATTTTGCCACATGTACAATCTAGTAGACTCCATGGTTGAACTTAAGCATAATGCACAAACCTCAAAACAACAGTGGTTCTCTTTTGTTCTAGAATCTTCCGTATCATAACTGCCCAAACTTTTTTCTAGTTGAATTGCCATTATTTGTTTTTTACTTTATGCTTTACAACGCACAATTCCATGAATCATAAAATAGATTAAGGGCTTCTTTGATTCAAAGGATTCTCAAAGGAATTTTGGAGGATTCTAATCATTAGGAATTTTTCCTATCTTGGTTGTTTGATTCGTAGGATTGTAAACCATAGGAATTTTTCCATATGATTCATTTTCACCAGATTTCATAGGAAACATCCCATCCACTCAAACCTCTTTGAAAGAATTCTCGCGTTTTTCTATGCACAATCAAACGCTCGCATAATCTCAGTAGGATTCAAGACGACATTCCACTATAATCCCATGTTTTTCCTATTCCCGCGTTCTTAGCTTTTTTATAAAAACTAATTGATTTTGAATGAGATGAACTATAAGAATTAAACGAAGGGCTACATCACGCATATATGACTCAGAGCTTACATGCTATAGTGTGGTATTTATTCATAATTTGGTTGCAAAATCTGATGCGTGCAATGCACGTGTACCTTACTAGTACTTCGAGTATGTGCAAAATACGTAAATTAGAATACCAATGGCATGCTACATAGTGTCTCTCTTACAGTTCATGAAGCCACGTGGAACATGTGGAGGCGTTGTCGCGACCTCCTTGTGTGGATTGATCACAGTGACATGCTGCTGGTTCCAGAAGAATGTACTCGTCCTTCCTGAGCCATACTCGCGGTACATGCACGAAGCGAAGATGTGCATGCACGCCACGCACGCACTCATTCCCTCGCACGCACACGCGGGTACATGGGCGGACGCAATTTTGTACCAAGATCCACCCCATGTGATAATTTGACGCGTGTAAAGTCGTTCACTTCATTGATGGTCAATTAATACAGCGCATGCAAATTGAGTGGACATGAGGGCGGAAGAAAGACATTATTACTCCACTGCCCGCATGCGAGTTGTTAAATCGTGGGTTGCTAGTAGTACTTCCATTGATCTCCTTCGTATTTTGTGCCAATTTTTGACAGTAACATAATATTTAGGCATTTGAACAGTATAGTACTTGAAATTTATGTTCCGCTAAACTCATCGGGAGCCGTTTCTGGCCTCGAAACCAAAACCATCAATTAATCTTTACCTTGTTCCCATCACATTCGAAAGCCTGCTCACACCTACTAGTACGTACCAAACCTAAACGTGTTCCCACTATGCAGGTATTAGTACTAGTGCTAGTACTTAGGTTATAAAAGGGGGAACTACCTAACAGAAAATTACTCTACCATTCCTCCTCATAAGTGCTTCTTCTTCGTCCGTCGTTGCCATGGCCAGTGAGCAGAGCTCTAGGTCGAGAACTACTTTTAACAAGGGAGCGGCAACCAAGGCTACAGAAAAAAAGAGGGCTCGCCGCCATGCAGAGACCTCGAAAGATCTCTCACGGGCAGGCGATGGCAACCAGGAGCGCCCTAGTCGTGGAGGCGAACATGCCGAGCCGGCGGAGCTGGAGTCGTTATCCCTCGATGGCATGCCCGATCAGCTCAATAAGCACCTCAATAAGCAGAAGGAGTTCATCCAAGGCTTGATGGAGTTGCTGAAGGAGAGCCTCGACGACATGCCCGCTGAGCTCAATCAGCAGGGGGAGTTGACCGCCGGCTTGGTGATGCTGCTGAAGAAGAGCATTGCCTCGGAGAAGAAGGCGACCGGCAAAATCCTGGGACTTCAGGAGGATAAGGCGAAGCTCTGCCATGAGATCGACCTATTGAAGGAGAAGAACGCCGGCTGGAAGAAGCTGCATGAGAATAGTAGTTCCTCGATGAAGATGCTGCGGGCCCTCGTCATGGAACAGAAGGAGGAGTTGGCGAAGCTCCGCATCGAGCACCCGACTGCTGTCAAGGTACGTAATGCAACCGTGGAACAGATGATAAAGGCTCGCGTCGAGAAATCCCGTGTCATGGACAGAATGAAGAAGATGGCAGAGGAGACGCGCAAGGAGACGGAGGTCGTGGAGGCGATGAAGAAGCAGTTACGACTCCGCAGCGAATTAGATCATTTGGGGTGATAATCTTCCTTCTTATTTTGCTGCTGTGTTTCATCTTTTGCTTCGGGTGTTTCGCCACACGTGTCACGTTCTCTGCGAGTCATGAATAGAACAATGGTTTTTGTTTTTTGAGGAAATGAATAGAACAATGCTAACAATGAGATGACTACCAAATTAGATCATTTTTATCGCCATATGGCACTGGGCTGCCATGTTTCATGCTCCTCCATCGCAGTACTAGTCCAGTGGAAAACTTGAGTATACCGCACGGTTCTTTGCTCCTCCTCGATCAGGTCGTCGGCGCATTTATACGAGCAGTCAAATCACAAGGCCCCGCCTTCCAGCAGTAATGAGCCGTCAAATCACAAAGGCCCTCGCCTCTCGTGAAACCGACCAAGCTAGACCGCCCCGCCCTCTAGCCTTTTAAAAAATGTATACTTTTGTACAGCAGTAGTATTGATGGATTGTGCCATGGAGCAAAACTTGAAATTAAAAAAAAGGTGGTACATATAGAGAGCGCTCGTCGCCAAATTATCCATAAAGTACTATTAAAAAGGCTAGTCACAATAATGGTGTCCAGCACAACCCACCCCTCAGATAAAACTAAGCACCCTGGAATTCTTTGAGAAAACTAAGCATCATGAAATTCTTTGACAACTAAACTGCTGGCTATATAATGTTGGCCATATATATTGTACGTATATAACGTGAAGAAACAAGTGGTAGTACTATACCAACTAAAAGATGAAATGTAAGAAATACTAGTATGTACGTACTGAAGAGTTAAAGTAACAAGAAGAAACATAACATAGTTCTGCTGGGGGCTCAGCACAACACACCCCTCAAATTAAATTAAGCACAACTGAAATTATACTTTGCAACTATTTCGGTAGACACTGCATTAGAACCACGATGAGCAACGACACTGCCACCTTACTTGGAGTCCTCGTCCATGTCCTCGACTTCGTCCTTGTCCCTCTTCCTCTTGGCCAATACTTCTTTGCTTGAACCGCCAACTTGGCTGTTGCTCTTCATCCAACCCTTGTAGATATTGAAACAAAGGTAGCCATCCATTGTAGTGTAGTGGATGTGGTCTATATCTAGTACATTTCGCTGCCATGCATGACGATGAAATGTGTATGGAGGTTTCTCCAGTTTACCGTACGAAGGATGAACCATGGCTCCTGCCAGGGTCAACATTGAAGGCTGACGAGAGGACACCAACCGATTCTTTTGGAGGTCGAACGTGTTGCCTACAACGAGGCCTATCCAACGCAGGACTTCTTTGTCGTTACCAAAGTCTACAGTAACGAATTTGACTAGATTGCTCTCGAGGAAGTCCATAAAATCCTGGCACTCAACGTCGACATGGCATATGTGGTAGACCAAGCATAAGTCATGCACGCAAACCTGTATCACGGCGGGCTTCTTCCTCTCTTCGTCCTTTAGATACTTCTATCGTCCCACGACTGTGGTGTACTCAACAACTAGCCCAGCGACCCACTCATCATCTGAGTCTTCGAACATGTGTCTGAAGCGAGAAAGGCATCCTTTCACCGTCGTGGAAGAACGGGTGTAGATGACGTCGAACTCATCGCCGGTCATGGTTCTAACCTTGTACTCACCGCCGATCGGGGAGATTTGGGACGCCATGGATTTGGGAGGAGGGTTAGGATTAGTGGAACTGCCGTAATATGAATGGACGGGACGACTAGGAGTGAACCGCCGTAGTATTAAAGGACGTGCGGGGGCGAGTAGGAGCGAGCTGCCAGCGTGCGAAAGGCAGGGTAGTGGCTTTCCATTCTCCCATGATACGGGTTTCCGAGAGCCCTTGGATCTAAGATCGAACGGTTTCATGGCGTGATTCTAGACCTATGGGTGAATATCCTATCCTGGAAGGTTATTTTGCAAATTTTCAGCAACTTATCATGCGATCGTTTTGAGCTTCCGTTTCTCCTTCTTCAAACTTCTTGCAGTGGCGACAAGCCTTTTTCGAAGGTTCTTATGCTCCGGTGATGTGTCCGGTGTGAGATCGTCTGGACTGTTGTTTTCGCCGAGGATGAGTTCATTATCCGATTCATCCTGTTCGGATGGTTTCTTGGTTGCATGTTCGTCACCCACTGGTTTGTCCTGCTCTATGGCTGGGTCATTATGGGTGCTGTTGTTATCGAGGCGGGACTTGGGGCGGCGCTTGCGTCGCCGTTTTGGTTGTTTTTCGGGGGAATTATCCTTCGTCGCGCCCCGTTGTTCCTCGTTATCGCTCCCTTTTGGGGTGTACACCATATATACATCATGAGTTGAGGTGGCCTTCCAGTGCTCGGTAGGCGCTGGTTCTTGATCGTCTCCGGCATCGCCGTCCATACCATCGATGTCTTCGGAGTCGTAGTCTAGCATGTCAGTTAGATCGTCGACAATGGCTATAAAGTGGGTGGTGGGTGGGCTTTGAATTTCTTCGTCGTCTGCATCCCAACCATCCTGACCGCAGCCCAGCCAGGGCTCTCCTCATAACGAGAGATACTTTAGCGAATTCAGGATGTCGCCAAAGGGTGAGTGCTGAAAGATGTCCGCAGCGGTGAACTCCATGATCGACGCCCAATCGGATTCGATTGGCAGGGACGCAGGAGGTTCGGAGTCCGGCAGGGAGTCTGGCACCTCGGAGTCACGAGATTTGTAAGGGACAAGGTCAGTATTCGGCTCCATCATCGTAGAAGTTGCAGCCCCCGAGGCGGTGTCCAGCCACCTATCTCGACCGCGCAATGGGCTCCGAACTATGGGTCGAGCGGACTCGTGTCGCGGCCTCCGTGGTATCGTCCGCGGCGAGCTAAGTCATGCCCATTGTGACAGTGCGGCACGCTCGGCTGTGGCTCGAATACATCGAAGATCAAGTCTCTACGGATGTCAGCCGTGAAGTTTAGGCTTCCAAATCTGACCTGATGGCCGGGGGCATAGCTTTCGATCTGCTCCAGATGGCCAAGTGAATTGGCCCGTAGTGCAAAGCCGCCGAACACGAATATCTGTCCGGGGAGAAAAGTCTCACCCTGGACTGCGTTGTTGTTGATTGAAGAAGCCATCAAGCCTATCGGTGACGACACAGAGGAACTCTCAATGAAAGCACCAATGTCGGTGTCAAAACCGGCGGATCTCGAGTAGGGGGTCCCGAACTGTGCGTCTAGGCGGATGGTAATAGGAGACAAGGGACACGTTGTTTTTACCCAGGTTCGGGCCCTCTCAATGGAGGTAAAACCCTACTCCTGCTTGATTGATATTGATGATATGGGTAGTACAAGAGTGGATCTACCACGAGATCAAGGAGGCTAAACCCTAGAAGCTAGCCTATGGTATGATTGTTGTAATGGTTGTTCGTCCTACGGACTAAAACCCTCCGGTTTATATAGACACCGGAGAGGGCTAGGGTTACACAGTAGTCGGTTACAATGGTAGGAGATCTACATATCCAGACGCCAAGCTTGCCTTTCACGCCAAGAAAGTCCCATCCGGACACGGGACGAAGTCTTCAATCTTGTATCTTCATAGTCTTGGAGTCCGGCCGATGATGATAGTCCGGCTATCCGGACACCCCCTAGTCCAGGAATCCCTCAATACCCACCGCGAGCCTCAAACTCATTGGACCGCATACATCGGTATGTATTATTTCCAATAATTCAGTGGCTCGCTCCATTATTCCAGAGAATGGAGTCTTAGTCATCTTGCCCATGAGGCAATATTCACAAGCATCAAATGATTCATAATCAAGTGATTCAAAAGTCCATCCGCATGGAGTTTCTTCATGCTCATTATACCAATATGACCTAAACGGCAGTGCCACAAGTATGTTGGACTATCATTATCAACTTTGCATCTTTTGGCATCAATATTATGAATATGTATATCACTACGATCGAGATTCAATAAACCATTTATATTAAGTATATGACCGTAGAAGGTTTTATTCATGTAAATAGAACAACAATTATTCTTTGACTTAAATGAATAACCATATTGCGATAAAAATGATCCAATCATATTCATGCTCAACGCAAACACCAAATACCATTTTTTTTGGTTCAACAATAATCCCGAAGGTAAAAGGAGTGTGCGATGGTGATGTTATCAACCTTGGAATCATTTCCAACACATATCGTCACCTTGCCCTTAACTAGTCTCTGTTCATTTTGCAACTCCTATTTCGAGTTACTAATCTTAGGAACTGAACTGGTTATCAAATACCCTGGGGTTACTATGAACACTAGTAAACTACACATCAATAACATGTACATCAAATATACTTTTGTTCACTTTGCCATCCTTCTTATCCACCAAGTATTTGGGGTAGTTCCACTTCCAGTGACCATTCCCTTTGCAGTAGAAGCACTCAGTTTCAGGCTTAGGTCTAGCTTTGGGCTTCTTCACGGGACTGGCAACTTGATTGCCATTGTTCTTGAAGTTCCCTTTCTTTCCCTTGCCCTTTTACTTGAAACTAGTGGTCTTGTCAACCATCAACACTTGATGATTTTTCTTGATTTCTACCTTCGCTGATTTCAGCATCGCGAAGAGCTTGGGAATCGTTTCTGTCATCCCTTGCATATTATAGTTCATCACAAAGTTCTAGTAACTTGGTGATAGTGACTAGAGAACTCTGTCAATCACTATCTTATCTGGAAGATTAACTCCCCTCCATCTTCTAGGCAAAGTACTTGTCAGAGGTCTCATACCTCTTAACACGGGCATGAGTCTGAAATACCAATTTCAGCTCTTGGAACATCCCATATGCTCCGTGGCATTCAAAATGTTTTTGAAGTCCCGCTTCTAAGACGTAAAGCATGGTGCACTAAACTATCAAGTAGTCATCATACCGAGCTTGTCAAACATTCATAACGTCTGCATCTGCTCCTGCAATAGGTCTGTCGACTAGCGGTGCATCAAGGACATAATTCTTCTATGCAGCAATCAGGATAATCCTCAAATCACGGACCTAGTTCGCATCGTTGCTACTATCATCTTTCAACTTAGTTTTCTCTAGGAACATATCAAAAATAAAACAGGGAACCTATACACGAGCTATTGATCTACAACAAAGATATGCAAATACTATCAGGACTAAGTTCATGATAAATTAAGTTCAATTAATCATATTACTTAAGAACTCCCACCTAGATAGACATCCCTCGAGCCATCTAAATGATTACGTGATCCATATCAACTAAACCATGTCCGATCATCACGTGAGATGGAGTAGTCTTCAATGGTGAACATCTCTATGTTGATCATATCTACTGTTCCGAGGCCATGTATGTACATGCCAGGCTCGTCAAGTTTAACCCGAGTATTCTGTATGTGCAAAACTGGCTTGCGCCCGTTGTATGTGAACGTAGAGCTTATCACACCCGATCATCATGTGGTGTCTCGGCACGATGAATTATCGCAATGGTGCATACTCAGGGAGAACACTTATACCTTGAAATTTAGTGAGGGGTCATCTTATAATGCTACCGCCGTACTAAGCAAAATAAGATGCATAAAAGATAAACATCACATGCAATCAAAATATGTGACATGATATGGCCATCATCATCTTGTGCATTTGATCTCCATCTCCAAAGCACCGTCATGATCTCCATCGTCACCGGCTTGACACCTTGATCTCCATCGTAGCATCATTGTCGTCTCGCCAACTATTGCTTACAACTATCGCTACTGCATAGTGATAAAGTAAAGAAATTACATGGCGATTGCATTTCATACAATAAAGCGACAACCATAAGGCTCCTACTAGTTGCCGACAACTTTTACAAAACATGACATCTCATACAATAACTTATATCACATCATGTCTTGACCATATCACATCACAACATGCCCTGCAAAAACAAGTTAGACGTCCTCTACTTTGCTGTTGCAAGTTTTACGTGGCTGCTATGGGCTTCTAGTAAGAACCGTTCTTACCTACGCATCAAAACCACAAAGATTTTTTGTCAATTGTGTTGTTTTAACCATCAACAAGGACCGGCCGCAGTCAAATTCGATTCAACTAAAGTTGGAGAAAAAGACACCCGCCTGCCACCTTTATGCAAAACTAGTTGCATGTCTATCGGTGGAACCGGTCTCATGAATGTGGTCATGTAAGGTTGGTCCGGGCCGCTTCATCCACCAATGGCACCGAATCAAAATAAGACATTGGTGGTAAGCAGTATGACAATCACCGCCCACAACTCTTTGTGTTCTACTCATGCATATCATCTACGATAGATTTGTCTGTGGACCCGCCAACAAGGGCCCCGTGGCTTGCAGGAGGACGGCTGCAAGAGAGACTGGCGACTGGGGGCCACGCCCAGTCAGATTACCGTTGTACCCCCAGCTGCAAGAGAGAAGGAGACGTTCTTCACGTAGAAGTACGTCTTCTGCCACATCTTCACCGACTTCACCAGCGGGATGGGCGGAAAGGGGTTGTCGGCTGTCGAGCACCGCGTCGCGATGTACGTGCCGCACTGCGCCGGTGTGCCGGCAGCCTGAGTGCCGAGCTTCGAGGAGAAGAACTCCCCCCATAGCTCGAGGGTGGGGAGAACGCCGATGTAGCCTCGCACAGGTGGTGGCGGCGGAGAGAAGCACCACCGCTGGGGGTGAGGGTGGCGGCTGCAAGCTATACAACTCGAGGAACGAAGCGGAGGAACCCGCCACGGGAGCCCCATCCCGCGATGAGATGCGAAGCGGAAGATGACCCGCTGCCCGCCGCCGCGCTGGCCGGATCTCTCCCGCCGCACAGACGGGCTGCAGCAAATCAAGGCCGGAGGCGGCGGGTTCGGCGAAGAACTCGATGTCCTCCGTGATCCACGCCCGAAGCCATCCCATTCGCCGGAGCGAGGCGGGGGCGCAAGGAAGAAGAGCTCATCGCCGGCGAGGAAGAAAGCGACGGAGCGGGTGAAGGAAGAAGAAAGGCAAGAGAGCGGGGAGGAGGCGCGTGCATATGCCACCGCCCCCTCTCGCTTATTTACCACGGGCCGAGAAGCCGAGGGGCGACGGGGATTAATCGCGCCCACGCACCCCACGACGCCCCACGATTAACTCCCCACGGTTATCGCCGCAGAACCACGCGGATGCCAACCGCCTCGGCCGCAGCGGATCCGCCGGAGCCGAGGCGCTGTAATGGCGGGCCCCACCTAGCGGCCCGTCCCGTCACGCGCGTGGGCAGGCAGGCTATCGCCTCCACGTGGCGTCACGCGATAGGACCGTCTCATAGATGGCAGGGAGGCGTAACCGATACGCCGCTGGTTTCCCACCACGACTCCAGCGAGGCGGCCCAAAGACGCAGCAGCCGAATCTCAGAGTCGGCACCGCAGAGATCGAATCGCCGGCCCCACGAGGCGGCGCTCACCGGCTTCGCCACCGGGACTATCGTTGAGTAATGGGCCATGGGTAGGCCGACCCAGACCCAAGATCTTTCAAAACATCGGGCAGGCCGCGCCACCGAGTCCGCCGGCGACCTTCGAGAAGGCCGAGTCCCAAAGAAGCGACCTTCGAGAAGGCCGAGTCCCACCGACGCCCTTCAAGAAGCAGAGTCCTCGATGGCGACTCAAACAAGCCGACTCGGCTTGCGACCTCTCAAGGGGCCGACTATGAGAGTCGCCCGCGACCTTCACGAAGACCGATGCGGGTACAGCCCTGCCGAGGCTGTCCCCTCGACCCACGGAAGAAGGCATGGCTACAAGGAGCCGCGGCCACCAGAGATCTCCGGTGAGGCGCTGATCGCTGCCATGCCTCCTGACCTCAGCCACAAGGCACAAGGCACGTGCCCACGATGGCGCGCGCAGACGCCCAGAGATCGCCGGCCCCCCTGCTGCTGAGATAGAAGAAGACGGCCGGAGAGTTCAAGACGGCTTCAAGGAGCCGGCCTCCCGAGTCGGCCGCCTCGCCAGGCCCCACAAGCCATAAACCAGATTGACGGGAGTGGCGACAAGGATCGCTCAGCAGACGGTGGCACTGCTCCCACGACTCCCATGACCGAGCTCGGCCATCGAGCATCAGACAAGAGCCTTTCCGCTGTTCTCATGGACCCGCCAATGGCGGGCCCCACAAGCCGGGCAGGAGGACGGCCGCAAGAGAGATCATGCGACTGGGGCCACGCCCAACAGATTATGCCAGGCCCTCGGGTAGGCCTATATAAACCCCGGGCACCCATGCAAAGGGTTCGCCCCGACAGGTTTAGACACATAGCAAGAGGGAAAGAGCTAGCCTTGCTCCTCCCTCGCTTCCAAACAGCTCGAGGAGCACCTTTGTACTATCGCACCATAGTGATCATGCGGAGACCCCAGAGCAGCAGCAGGGGTGTTATCTCCTGAGAGCCCCGGTCGGGTAAGATTCGCCGCGCATGTCTCGCCATCCTGCTTCTGTGCACCGCGACGCTCTACTCGCCCCACCATGATAAGCCACCCGCTGGCATATGTCGATCCAACCTCGACATTTGGCGCCCACCGTGGGCGAGGTGCACCGTCGTCCGGAGATCTGCTTCGACGGGAACCTTCTTCCTCTCGGGCGAAGCGCAGCCAGCCCGCTCGCCAGATGGAGTCTCAAGACGACACACCGCGCGGCGCCAAGCCGCCACAAGCAGCGAGCGGCCTCGCCAACTCATCGGCGAGGTGCGCCTCCGACGAACCCGTTTAACGCAGCGCAGTGGCCCCGAGAACCTTCTCGCGGGCTCTCGACTAACTTCAAGTCGCCGGGCGAGCCCGCCAGACTTGAGTCCGTAGGCCTCCGAGCCGATGCTGGTCGACTCCAACGCCAGACGCTTGATATCTTCCCCACCAACGTGGTGGTCTCACGACGAGCCACTTACGTCACGAGGAGAGCGGCGGAAGCGCCGCCACGAGGTGCTTGTCATCGCCACGCCGAGCACTCCGTGAAAACGCCAGACCCGCTGCTCGCAGCCCTCGCAGACCTGTCCGCGCCATCCCGAGGACGCGGACGCAGATGCTGGAAGAACACCGCCAGATCATTGAAGGCGCCAAGAAGTTGGCAAGCATGAGACGCTTGTCCGGCGCATACCAGCGAGATGGACCGTGCTGTAGGTGGCTCGCCGCCCGACTGGGCCGAGCCATCTCGGAGCGGTCCGAGAGCGCGGCGCAGCCATCGCCGATCTGTTTGGGGCGAAGCGCCTGTACGCCACCCCGCGGAGGACATCCGCGCGCCCAAGCGGCGCATCAAGAGCTAAGGAACCTCGGCGAAGAGCGCCTGTAATAACGGAGCGAGTCCAGCAGCTCGACGCTGTTCGTTGCGCAGAACGCGGCAGCGGCGCCGCGCCGACGCGCAGCAGCAGCAGCAGAATGATGACTTACCCTCGCCGAGATCAAGGCGCGACTTCCCGGACGCCGATCGGCGGAGTCCGCGGAGGAAAGAGAAGGAGCCGCTGCGAGCCACAGCCGGACTCAGATCTCCATCGAAGCGCGACCAAGATGGCCGCCCAGAGCAAAGGAGCGGCGAGATGATTACCTGCCTCCCCGCCCAAGAGAACGGCGAAGTCTCTCGCCGCCGTTGAGCATCCGACTCTCGGAGGTCGCCTTGGCCGCCGAGGGAGTCGGAGAGAACGATGCCCGCCACCGGATCGACCGACTCCACAGATCTCGGCGTTAGAAGAAGAAGATGAGCTGGTCCGCTTTGCTTCGGCCCCAGATCGTAGACGAGCCCTTCCCCAAAGGGTTCACGCCCCTCGAGATACGCCTAGTACACCGGCCCGCGAAGCCGAGGATTGGTTGATAGACTATTCCACAGCCACAAGACGCTAACGG
This sequence comes from Aegilops speltoides, assembly GCA_021437245.1. Taxonomy (NCBI): domain Eukaryota; kingdom Viridiplantae; phylum Streptophyta; class Magnoliopsida; order Poales; family Poaceae; genus Aegilops; species Aegilops speltoides. Next base: position 55,056,673 of record CM038147.1, read on the forward strand.
CAACAAGCGGTCGCCAGAAAATATGTTCCCTCATGCTCCAAGGCACGGCTCGACATGGCTGAACACCCCGAAGCCCAGCAGATCAACAGCTGGGTCGACTTCACTCAAGCCTTCATTCGCAATTTCACCAAAGACGCATAAGCGACCTCCCAAGCCGCGCCAGCTTCTCCTTGTAGCGCAAGGCCCCGAGGAATCGACGCGATTATCTCACGCTACCGGGCGAGCTCAAACTCCTGCGAGGGCGCACAAGGTGCAGGCCATTGAGTATTTTTACGGCCGGTGCCGAGAGGGCACCTCTCAAGCACAAGCTCCTCCGCGACGAGCCCAAACCTCGACGAACCGCTAGTCATAGCGCATAAGTACGCCACGGCCGACTCTCTATGAAGACGGAGATCCAAGTCAATGCGGCCGGCAAGGTGACTCCTGTGCTCCCGTAACGCCGGTCGAGACGCCATTGACGGCAGCAACAGAACGACAACAAGCGCAAGTTCCCCACAACCGACTTCTAACAATGGCGTGTCGCAGCAGAGAAGATCAAGAATCGGAGGGGCAGCCTCCGCCAAGCGCGTATAAGGCGGCAAGTCCAATTGGTTGCCGCTTTCTTATGAGCGACTCGATGGTCCTTGCAAGTTTCACAGCAAGCGCGGCCGCCAAACCACACCACTGTAAGTGTCACCGCTCGTCAGATCGCTAAGGGGACGGCCTCGCCCTCCGCCGCCGCGTAGGCCACCGCCTCCACCGCCGCCAGCCGCAGCCGCGGCTCGCCCATGGGCGAGTCCAAGACGAAGTTCCCGTAAGAGCACGGAGCATACGAGTGTTCACCACTGGCAGATGATCGGCGAAGAAGCGCCAAAGAAGCAGAAGAAGTCAATGCAGTAGCAGCAGAAGCTCCCGAGTTCATGCATTCCGAGAAGCCTATCAGCTGGAGTCGGGCAGATCACCCAGAGGTGATGCTGAGTCCGGGCTCTTACGCCTTGGTTCTCGGAGCAACCTTGGCCACTGATAAGCGGGCCGCCTGCTTCTCAAGGGTCCCGATAGACGGAGGCAGCAAAGATAAACATCCTGCATAAGGATACCATGGAGAAGCTCGAATCAGCGGAGGCAGCCGCAGAGCAGCCGCACTGTGTTCCATGGAATCGCATCTGCCTCTCCTGTTCGCCGATTGGCAAGATCCTCGATAGACGCCCTCTTCGGAGACAAAGATCACTTCCGCCGAGAGCCAATCTGGTTCGAGGTGGTAGATTTGGAGAGCCCGTACCACGCGCTGCTAGGTCGGCCTGCCCTGGCCAAATTCATGGCGATTCCCCACTACGCCTACCTCAAGATGAAGATCCCGACTTCCAAGGGCATCCTGACCGTTGCCGGCGACTACAAGAAGTCGTCCGCCTGTGCGGCCGAGAGCAGTCGGCTGGCCGAGTCTTTGGTGATCGCAGCCGAGAAGCGGCTCCTTGATCGTGTTGTGGCGATGGCTGGGAAGCAGCCGGAGATGTCGCCTCGACCGCAAGGAGTCGGAGGCGTATGATCATTCAAGCCGCTAAAGAAACCAAGAAGATACCCTTGGACCCGGAGCACCAGAGAGGTACGCCGTCATGGGCACCGCCTCGACAAAGAATAGGAAGGCGAGCTCGCCGATTCGCGTGAGAATCGACATCTTCACGTGGTCCCCAAGGACATGCCAGTGTACCGACGGAATTCGCCGAGCACAAGCTACATGTCGCCGGATGAAGCCCGCCAGCAGCCTTTGCGCCACCGTCAAGAGAAGAGAAGAGTCGAGGAGAAGAGATAGCCCGCCCCGCAGCCGGATTCATCATGGAGGTGTTTTTTCCGCAGTGGTTGGCCAACCCTGTGGCCGGTATTGAAGAAGAATAAGCAAAGGGCGGATGTGCATCGACTACACCAGCCTCAACAAAGCTCGCCAAGGACCCATTTGCTCGCCAAGACTCGATCAATTGATAGACTCCACACCGGATGCGAGCTGTTGAGCTTCTCGGATGCATACTCGGGATATCATCGATCAAGCTGAATCCAGCAGCAGATCAAGACCGCATTCATCACGCCGCTTGGAGCCTTCGCCACCGACGATGACGCTCGCTTGAGGAATGCCGGCGCCACCTTTCAGCGCTGCATGCGTAGTGCCTCCTCAAGCAACTCGCAGAACGCCCATGTTTATGTAGATGATGTGGTTGTAAGACAGAGAAGCGTGGACGCTGCTAGAAGATCTCAAAGAGACCTTTGAGAATTTGCGCCGATTCCAGATCAAGCTCAATCCAGAAAATGCGTGTTCGGAGTCCCACCGCCAGCTCCTTGGTTTTCTCGGTTCCTAACGCGCATAGAGTGCAACCTCGTGAAGATCAAGGCCATCGAGGATGGAGGTACCCAGCCGATCGTTGGATGTGCGTAAGTTCACCGCTGCTTGTCTTCAATAAGCCGATTCATCACCGGCTGGCGAGAAAGCTCGCCGCTGTATCAATTGATGAAGAAGACCACTTTTTCGAGTGGAACCACAAGGCGAGGAGGCATTTCTCCAATCAAGAAGATGTCGGGCGACTTCGGTTTGGCGGCTCCGACTCCCAAAGAGCCCATGTTTGTACATCGCCGCCACCAGCCGGTAGTCAAGACAGCTTATTGTAGTCGAGCGCAAGGAGGAAGGCAAGGCGCCCCGTCCAGAGACCAAGATATTACTCCGAGCGAGGTACCGCCGACCTCCAAGCAGTAACTACCTCACTACCGTAAGATGTGCTACGGCGCGCATTTTGCCGCCAAGAAGCTGAAGCCTTACTTTCAAGAGCATCCAATCACCGGGTTTGCACCGCCCACTCGCCGAGATCATCGGAAGTCGAGATGCTTCCGCCGAGTGGCCAAGTGGGCTATCGATCTAGCTCCCTACACCATCTACTACCAACCTCGCGACCGCCATCAAGTCGCAGGCGCTTAGCCGACTTCCTCGCCGACCGGGCCGAGACTCAATACTTGCCGCCATACCGACTCTACTCATTGGCGATCGCGACTTCGACGGCTCCAAGATGCGCCCGCCTCGAGCCGGGCGCGTCCTCACCTCCCCTAAGGGCGATAAGCTCAAATACGTGCTGCAATCCACTTCGCCGCTTCCAACAACGCCGCCGAATACGGCGCCATCCACGGGCTCCGGCTTTAAAGAACTCGCATTCGCGGATCCCGTGCTATGGCGACTCGACTTGGTGGTTCAGCATCATCCGCGATCGACACCAAAGACGCAACATGGCAAGCTACCGCTTGGTGCAGCAACTCAGCGGATATTTTGAAGGATGCGAATTCCTCCACGCATCAAGAAACGACAATGATCAAGCAGATGACCGGGCGCTGAAGTCGGCTCCACTCGCCAGCGATACCTTCAAGGCCGCCGCTTCAGCGCCTCCTCGCCGCCTATCAAGCCTTCACCAATCCGACTCCATTTTCGTGCCGACTTCCCAGAGATAGTCGGATCCGACTCCAAGACCCCAGAACGACTCAAGAAAGCCACGCTGGCCGGATCGCGCCACTGCCCGGGATCGCGCCAGGGCCGGCCGGGATCACACACGGCCCGGGACTTCAAAGCCTGACCTGGGCTCGCTGCCGGCCTGGAGCTGCCCCAATGGCCCAGAGATTCCTCAACTCAGCAAGCGGCAGCAGAATCCAACCCGCCGCCCCCAGCCCAAATTACTTTGTCCAAGTCAGCTGGTGGCGCTTGAAGAGATAGTAGCACCTTCATGGGCGCAGCCCATCCTCAAGTTCCTAGTAAACAAGGAGTTACCTGCAGACGAGACTCTGGCTCGGCAAGTACAACGCCGAGCGGCAGCCTACACCATAGTCAACAGAGAGTTAGTCGACGCAGCCATCAAGGCCCACCACTGCCAGAGAATCGAGAGCAAGGCCAAGCGATCCTCGAGACATCCATCGTATGCAGTGTGGCCACCATGCGGCCTCGAGGGCGCCAGGCCAAAGCCTTCGCACGGTTTCTTTTGGCCGACCGCCCCGAACAAGCTAAAGAACTAGTCAAGAAGTGCAAGGTGCTGTGTTCCGCCCAAGCCCTTCACCAAGCTTCGCCGAGGACAATCCCCATCGCCGCCCCTTCGCAGCTTTGGGGCCTGGACATGGTGGGATTTTTCAAGACGGCCCGAGGCGGTTTAACTCATTTGCTCGCCGCAGGGGACAAGTTCACCAAGTGGGTAGAAGCAAAGCCCATCAAGAAATTAAACGGGCCCACGAGTGACCTTCATTGCCGACATCACAAAGGCGATATGGCATACCGCACAGCATCATCACGCATAACGGCACCAACTTCGCCAAAGGCGCTTTGGCTCGCTTTCAGGCGACGCAGGCATCCGATCGACCTAGCGCCCGTTGCCCATCCGCAGCCAAACGGCCAGTGGAACGAGCCAACGGCTCATCTCGTCTTCGCATCAAGCCTCGATTGGTCGAACCACTCGAGCGCCGCCGCCGTTGGATAGAAGAGCTGCTCGCCGCCCTTCGAGTTCGCAGACGACCCGAACAGGTCAACCGCTTTACGCCGTTTCTTCCTCGCTTATGTGCCGGGCTATCATCCCGACGGATATACAATTCGACTCTCCGCGGGTCTCTATGTACACCAAGAGGAGGTCAAGAAGACGCTAAGACGGCGCCGACCTGTTGGAAGAGGGCCGATCATGGCACTCACCGGTCCGCATCTACCAAGCAGAGTCTCGCGCCGATACTACAACCGCAAGGTCAAGCCAAGATCATTCCAAGAGGGCGACCTTTGTGCTCCGCTGATTCAGAGAACAGCCGCCAGCCCAAGTTGTCGGGCGCTTTGGGAAGGTCCTTCATCATAAGCAAGGTGCTAGGGAACGATGCCTACTATTTGATCGACGCCGAAGCCTCGAGCACGCAAGAGGGACGACTCCGCAAAGAAACAGAGCTACTGTGGAACGCAAATCTTCTTCAAGATTTTACACTTGATGCAAGATGTATCACGCTACCCCTTTGTATTAAGTACTAAGACTTAGGCCTTCGAGACGAGCTCGGGACCGCTTTTTGATTATCTCGTATGATATGGATCACGCCCAAAATGCTTTCTCTTTTTATCATATTGTTCCGCACCGGGTCCGACTAGTCGGCCCGGGACTCGCCGCTTTGGCGCTTATGAAATGCTCCCCGAGGTCGACAAGTAATGTGCTGCGCCAAAGCCGCTCTCTCACGGAAAGCCGCAGCCGCAGAGCGACTCGCCGGTAAGCGGGGCGTAAAGAGCGAAGCGACACATGAAAAACGGCTAAGGACTTAAGAGCTACGATAGCCCAAGCTCGCCCCGCTTTCATCGAGCCGACTTCAAAAGCAATGGCTCATAGTCTCAACCTTTATCAAGGACGCACGGACTTTCGAGAGTCGGCTGCCGACCACAGCAAACTTGCTACGGCGTTCTAAATGACTAAGTACTTGCCTCCCTAAAGTAGCCGAGCGCTGACCCGACGGCAGTCCGCAGAGCGGCTGCCCAGCTTGGCAAGGCGGCAAACCAAGGAAGGCGGCAAAGGAAAAAACAGTCTAAAGAACCAAGCAAGGAAGGGCAGGAATTTGATAAATATTTACATAAGGCCCTTGGTCAATACACCTCCTGGTGGAATTGTTTGAAACCGACAAGTTTTTCAAGGAACAAAAGATACTGTGCAGAGCCGGCACTCTAGGGGCGGCTCTCCGAGCCGGAGGGCCGGAGGTGGCGGTGTGTTTGACGTCGGGCAGTCGGCTGGGCGGTTCGGCTTGGTTGCCTCCAGTGACGGCCGCCTGCCCCTCGAGGCTCGTTGCCGGAGGCACGATCAGCCGAGGCTGGCCGCTGCTGCTTCTTCGGGCGCCTTCCTCCTGCGCCTCCGTCCTCCGACTTCGCCTCCCTTCGTGCTGGAGCCAATCACCTCCGCCGAGTCCTCCTCGCACTTCGGTGCATCCCAAACCACTCCGGCTGAACCTCCTCGCCGTCGGGCGGTCCGCCGGGCACAAAGACACTGGTGTCCGTGGTACTCGGCGATGGCCGCCAAGGCCGACAAGGGCGCCTTCCACGGCTCCCTAACTCGGCTGGGCCTCTCGACCGAACGCTGCCAGCGGTCCAGGTCCAGCCTGGTACCACCCCGATTTAACTCCAAGGCCGGGCGTGTTCGGCATGGGCCGAGGAGCCCTCCAAGCTTCAAGCGACCGACGGCGACTCTCCACCGGCCGTCGGTCCGACTAGCGGTGCGAAGAGCTGGCACCTCCGCCAGTGGAGGCAACGACTTGGGCGCGGCGCGCTGAAGACGACGCGATCAAACGGTGAGCAGGACGGCGAGCCCCGATGCTCAAGAGCTGCTCACAATGGTTCTGGGGCGCAGGCAATCACCGCCCTGCGCCTCCGCCTCCCGATCCGCCTCGATGGCTGTGAGGGACGGCTCATGAGTGGCCGGGAAGAAGTCTGCCAAACAGAAAAGGGGACTGCAGAAAAACCAGAAGACAGCTCGACATAGAGTCGAAAGACCAAAGAAGACAAGCTAAGAGTTACCATCGACGATGTCCTCGAGCTCGTGGTAGCCGGAGGTCAAGATCGCCACGGTCGGTCCAGCGGACCGCCCATCTCGAACTTGGCTAGGAGGGCATCCTCCGCGACTTGGCGCCTCCCCGCTTCCGGCAGTTCTTCGCTTCGCCGCCGCTAAGGCCAAAGAGGTCGCGCCTTGGACGAAAGCTTGTCGTGACCTCCTCCTTAGCGCGATGGGCGCTATTGCCTCGCCCAGCTGCCCTCAAGGGCGGCATTGGCGCTCAAGCTCAAGAAAGACAAAGCATCGCAATAAGAAGCAGTCGCTGGGAGATCCGCCCGACCGCCGGCAATGTCTCAATCTGGGACTACAGCCATGGGCCGTCAGACTTCGACTCAATGTCACATCGATCTAGCTCAGAACACATCATATCACTTTGCGGCCTCACGACGTATCCCAACGGTGTCGCTTACCTTGGCCTGGGACCGCTTTAGCGCTTTTGGCACACGTGATATGATAGTGTCGCTAGCATCCATATGAAAAGGAGCCCGGCTGACATGACTAGTCGTGGAACCCAAAGTGGCACAGACTTACAGGACAGCATCCATGACCCAAAGATCGAACGGTTTGGTCAACAGCAAGTAAGTTCCGGCTGTAGCACTGGGCTAGCAGATCTCGTAAACCGGCAGTAGCGGGCTAACAGACTCCCAGACTCAACGCGTGACATTTCCAAAGGATGCATACGTGAACGAAGAAGGACACATGCCGCCAGCCTAAGTGTTCGGAAGCAAAGAGTAAGCTACCATGGCTCAAAGGAGACACTAGGAGACATTTCCGTAAGAGAGGCTACTAAAGATAAACAACTAGATAGTCGATCCCACACATACCAAGCATTTCAATCATACACACATTATGCTCTCGATATGTGCAAATACAACAAGGCATCACAACATGACTCTACGACACAAGTACTTTTATTTAAAAGCTCATAGAGCCATTCATAACATACACACAAGTACGGGTCACACCCACCCACATACAAGTCATACAAGCATACAAGCCAACAATGAAGTGTTTTGTCCGAGTACGCATAACTAGTAAAATAAAAGAGGCTTGGGTAAGCCCCGCTATACTACATGGTCCTCCTCTTGCACAGTGATCACCACCGGCCTTAGTCTACTCAATCGATGTCAACGCTCACGAAGAACCCGCTCGGAGGGGTTTGAGGCATCTTCTCAAAAATGTAAATTAAAGCAACATGAGTACAAAGGTACTCAAAGAAGACTTACATCGAATCTACATACATGCACATTATCAAGAAGGTTGGTGGGGTTATTGCAGCAAGCCAGCTTTGACTCATGGCTAAGCTATCCCACGAGACACCAACTTGAATTAGTTTTTATGCACTCGAGTCCACTACTCATCATTTCAATACACCACCGAGGATCCAACCCCGCCTTACTACGGAGGAGCCATCCTCGCACTCACGCTTATCTTGAGACTTTTAGTAGTATCCATTTACTTGTCTATGAACCGTATAGGCAACCAAGTAGTCCTTATCATGACGCGCTATTCGAATAGATGATGTTAACCCCTGCAGGTGTACTTCTTCATACACGCTCACCACTTATCGCCGCTTACACGACATGTACTCGGCAACCTTCAAGCGGAAGCCCAACGGGTGTCGGCCACGACCTACCTAGACACCTAAGTCTCTAGTCCAGGTTTATCGCCTATTTGGGTTCCATCTATGAGGAGTTCGGCAAGTCTCGCCACAGCCCCAAACGATGTGAACAGGGTTCCGGATACCAAACGGGCATTCGGTACACCCGCCACGCATTTACCGCATCACAGCCCACCCCTATGGTCGGCGCTGTCCACGGCCTCCAAAGAGGCTACAAACACCGTAAACTACTTGCAACTCCCCGGACCAAGACTAGGGTGAATAAGAAGTCGAGAGGGTCCATTGGTTTCGGGCCCAATGCATGGTAGTAGCTGAATCTTAAATCACACACAGATCTCAAGTGCTTAAGGACGGCCTCAATGAAACAACCCACCATGTACTCCTACATGGCCTTTCATCGATACCTTTACCAAATCGTGATTCAACACCTTACTCGCATCGACTGATCATTTCACTCTAGTCATCACCCGATGAACCAGACCGACACGACTCTAAGCATAGCGAGGCATAGCAAGGTAGGAACAACACAATCATATGGCTCAATCAACTCCTACACATGCTAGTGGGTTTCATCTAGTTATCGTGGCAATGACAGGTCATGCAGAGAAATGGGTTCAACTACCGCAGACACGCCAGCTTGAATCGCGTTGTCTTAATGCAAGAACGAGAGCAGGAGCAAGAACATGGGATTTTATCGATATGATCAAATGGTTGGTTGCTTGCTTCGACCGGTCGTTGACGGGTATTGCTCTTCGTCGGGGTTATCACTAAGATTCTCGTAAGCGTAACTCGCCGCAGAACACCGACACACAAGCATTACCAAACAAGATGCAACAATATGATGCATGCAATGAGACATGGCAAATGAGTGCTTTGGGCTAATGCAACTAAGATCGATGGGTTTGAACCAATTTGAACCAAGATTCAAAATTCAAACTCATATATGATCACTTAAAGTGCTTAAACTTGTTCTGTGATAAACAGTGGGTTAGCTTCTGTAAACATGCATGAAACCAGTACAGATGGATAGATTGGATTTTTCTGATCATTTTTCATATATAATTTGTCTCACTTGGAGCTATGGTTGATTTTATATGAATTTTGAAGTTTGAAACAATTTCTCGGAATTTCCCGTAAAAATAATTCCAGTAATTTAAATATTATACAAGACCAATGGCCATGATGACGCTGGGGTCAACGGGCTGGTCAGGTCAAATCCGACCAGTGGGTCCCGCGTGTCGGTGGGGTTAGTTTAACTCGAATTTAATTAAAACTAATACTAGATTAATTAGCGTGGCTGGGCCCACATGTCATAGACCCGTGGGGTCAACATGGGTCCACCTGTGGTCAAACCGGGTCAAACCCATCGGCGCTTAGCTTGGCGGGCGAAAACGCGGGCGGCGAAAGTGGTTTTTGGCGTTTGCCACCAAACGGGCGCCGGCGACCACCGGAGTGAAGCCGAGGACGAGCCGCATCTATTGGTGGTGGTGGTTGGGCCCGGGTGGTCGGAGTTGGCGCCGGCGGTTTGGCGCCACCGAGCTCTCTGAGAGTGAACTCGAGGTGGAGTGTGCGAGGTGCGGAAGTGTTCGGTTAGCTCCAACGCGATGTGGTGAACGCGTTGGACACGGGTGGAAGGCCGAGTGTGGCTGGAGCACGCCGGCGATTTAGGTTCGCGACGGCGAAAGTGACGTGAGCTTCGCAGTCCGTTGTGGTGCACGGAGCGAGAGAGAGGGTCGGGAGGTAGCTAAGTTTCACGGGGCGGACGCGACGGCAGACAGACGGCGTGGTCGGGGACGAGCTGCAGCGGCGGGGACGGGCGGCGGGGATTCCGGCGGCGCCGGGCGAAGCGAAAGTGCGGGTTTGGGGCACGCGAAGCTGCTCGGCTAGCTCGGTAGCGGACGGCGGCGGAGCTCTCGACACGGTGGCGGGCGTGGGGTCGACGGAGGGCGCTACA